>PNEQ01102619.1:10053-87336 GCA_003012365.1 Medauroidea extradentata | reverse complement strand
GTCAACCTAGGTTTTTTCTGTTTGTTTCCTTGTTTTATCTGACCAAATTCCAGTTTTGGAATTTCATGTTGTGTATGTATCCTGATGACTAAAGCATACTCTGCTTATTTATGTTTTCTTGTCTTATTTTTACTTTTAGTTTTCTTGTGACAGTCATTTATTTCGCAATGGAGTATGTCCATACAAACAAATCCAGTCTATGTCTGTCATATTTATTTGCTCCAGCTTGGCTTTGTTAAGAGAAATACTTGAGAGTATATTCATAATTTAGTAACATAAAATGATAGTTAATCTTCCAAATTGTTCGCAGATAAAGTCTGTAACTTGTGTAATATAATTTATATTACAGTCATCCCTACCCGATAATTCAGGACCGCTTATAATGTTCTAAATTATAATATCCTTCCTATGTATCTAAACATTTCTCAAGATCTAATAAATCCTTCATCGTGTTTATAAAGCATTTGTGACTATAAGTGATTGCTTCGTGTTGCTATCATTATTGTGCTAGTGGTAATAAGCTAAGCTGTTAAATGACACTTCAGAGGGTGCTTGGATATATTACAACATGCAGGTTAGGAACTGAAGAAAATGAACTAATTTATTTTCAAATATCGTTTATACACAATATGAAGTGTTGATTTAATATTCTTATTACTGCACAAGGTATTCAAAACAAAAACATATTTGTACAAGACCCGAAAATGCAGTAAATATTTATTTGAATAGCTGTTGTTCTCTATTAACCCGAAATTACAAGTGTTATCTTCCATATCATTTTCAGTAAATAGAGTAAGTTTCATATAACTTAAATGGTTCTAAAAACAACTGAAAATATATTATAATATAAATACAACTTTCTCGGCATTAAGTATAAAGTCCATCACTCATCTATTCAAACTTGTAAACATTTTTACCTAGGCCGCAAGACTTGTATAAAATATTGCCATGTTTACAAGTATTTTCGAGAAACACAGTCACCACTCGACCTGTAAAAAAGACTTGTGATTTGTACAACTGCACTTGTAGCAACCAGTTTCGACTTGTAGCTTTATAAAACCGAAAATACCAACTTTTTACAAGTTACAAGTTAATTAATTCCCTTGTTACTTGTAGACTTGAAGTTTTATGAAACATGCCCCTGGTGGAACGATGCACATTAGATAGAATATGAAACAACAGGTTTTTCAAAAGCGTTCCCTTAACGTTTAGGATAGCCAACTGTACTGTATTAATGACTCGTATTTCTTGTTGGTCTATATACAGATTGTCCATAAAGTCTTTGCATGGTTACAAAATGTCATTAAACAAAAGCCATTGCAGTTAGCGATATGCGATATGCTTCATTTTGGAAAAAGAAAGGCCACTTTGTAGATTCAACAAATTTCGACATGGACATATCTCTAAATGCAATGGTTTTTGGGTAACGATATTTAAATCATGCAAAGACTTTATGGCGACCCCGCATAATGTGATCAAATACGTACTTGACTTGCTTTTCTGAAAAATTACAATGGAGATTTATTAGAAAAAACGGTTACGTCACTTCTAACTGAATCTGTTCGAAGTTTTATTTTAAGTATTTGACTAATTTAAATCTAACATCGTTACTTGAAATTAGTTTTGAATGTGTGTTGTATAGTTGACAAAATATTCCAGGACAGAGTAGGAGCGAACTTTTATTTTGCCAAACTAAACGTGCCCTAACTTGGTTGAAGGAGTAGTAGTCAGACTACTCGCCTCCCAACACGACAATCAGAGTTTGATTACCGGTGAGGACGCCGCCGATTTTCGCATGCGAATAATGTATGTAACGTTTCCGTCGAGCGGCGAATTTTCCCGGAGCATTCCTTCTTTCTCCGTCTTCGCAATCCACTATTGCTACATACCCACCTCAAATCGTCCTGACTGCTCAAAACGATGGCAAGAGATCACGTGAGGCGTTTACGAAAAGTAACCGGCTGAAGTTAAGTAGATATTTTGGCAACGTGAACAGGATGCTCAATCACTAGAGGTTGTCCAAGTTACGACAGAACACGTGCAAGAAAATTAGTTCTGTTCACTTTTTGGACGCAAACTGACTTCGTTCGGATCACTTTTCAAACAACTCCACTTAAAATGTCATTCCACCCAAGCTAACCTCAGGCTTTTTCAAAAACTCCTTTGACACTAGGATGTACGGCGGTGATCGGATGTCTGCAGGGGTGTGTGCAAGCTCGCCACGAGGAAGCCAGCCATAGGTTTCCACAATACTTACCTATGTATTTCGCAGTGAAATAACATGCAATGGTCTACGTAACAAAACATTTCAAAACTTCCAGTCAACTATTTTTGTGTTTAATTTTTTTTTTTTTTTAATTGCAACATTTTCCCCGTACTTCTGCAATTTTTTAAATTCAGAACATTAGGTTGTGTTTTTCTAAATGTTTTGATATGCGTAGCTCATTGGACGTTAGTTAAACCCGAATTATTTTATTTAAGTAAGTCTATTGGTTTTCACAATTTCCATAACAGCGAAACATGCAAATTTGGACTTTTGACTCACAGTTATGACAGAACTATGCAACCACTATTTTCGCCTGTGATTTTACTGTTATACTGTCCAGAATTACTGTGTTGATTGTGTTCGTTCACTTTCCTCCAGGTGTCTGTTTCTTTTGTGTCATCTACAACCAGCTATTTCGTCTTTTTTTTGTAGTAATTGTTTTTGTCTCTTGTTTCGTTCTTTCGCCTCTCACTGACGGACATACGTCGGACTTAATTTTGTGGAATAATCTGAGTTATTTATTTTTCTTTGTTGGTTTTTTTTTGTACTTGAGTGCTCGTTTATGTAGATTAAATTTCTTGCTTGGTTGTTAGCAATTCACTGACTAAATCCTTTGTAGAACTGCATTTGTTTTCCTGTGTTTGACAGTTGCAAACAAAATCCTTTTGGTTGTTTACTTGTCCGTTTGCTTATTTTTCTGAGACACACCATTTGCTGCAATGGCATATGTCCGAAACACTTCTTTGGTTTGCAACTGGCCCCCATTGCAGGAATCGTTAAAAAATTACAACACTATTGCCGTTTTGTGTCCGTTAATCAATTTTCTAAAAACCCTGCCGTGTCAAAATATATGAAAGTAAATTAGAAGCAAAAGTTGCGGAAAAATATATACATAAATTCAAGATGGCAGTGGATGTTTCGCGGTAAGGGTATTATTTTACGTGAAAAAATTCCCTTTCGTACTGACCCACTCTACCCTTTGGTTTATTATTACTTATTTAAGTACGCCTGTTACACGAAAATGCTTGCAGCTCGTCGCCTACCTTGTATTCGAACCCGGGACACACGGCACTAGAACAGCTCAGTCAAGCTAGGGGGAGGGAAGAAGTTAGGCCGCAGAGGGGTCAGGGGGACGGAAGACGCCGCTCAAGACGCGGCGCGGGTGAAAGTCCCTGGTTACTAACGCCCCCGCGCCTAAGAGTTGGCGTTGCCTCTCTGCTCTATTCGATCTATCGAAGCTTCTTTACGTAACTCTCGCACAGCGCATGCGCGGCCCACTGCCCAAAAGTCTGCTGCATTCACGATGCAACGTGTTACGCGTCGTTTGTGTTACTGGATAGTAGCTCGAAATACATCCAACATCTTTAGCTATTAGAGGAAACACTATGCTTGTATGTTTTTAATCAAGCAGAACGCCTATAAATAGGGGCGTGCAAAAGTCGTTTTATTTTCTGGCAGCAGACTAAACGTCTGTGGGCCCGTATGGTATCTACCGTTGGGCGACAATGTGGTGGTCTGCTGCCTAAAATGTTTCTGGCTATTAATGAAAAGTTCAAAGTTAGCGGGAACAAATCGGTCACACACGTAAATGACACCACATAGTGCTCCGTGGCCAATGGTTAGGACTATGAACTTTTCGCGAAAATAAATTTGTCCCAGTTTGTATATACACACACAAACATATACCTGCAGTTTTTTAAATGACTTTATTTATTATTCGTACTTGTCTTTCATTTTGTGTAAATTCAGTACTGCTTTTAATGAGACCAACATTGTGGAGATTATATTTAATCAAATTTTGCAGAAAACACCATTTTGACAATTGCAGTTCATTACTATATTAGCATTCCGTGTAAACCAGCTCTTTGCCTATCGGCATGTACGCTTCCCGGCGGTGACTCGTATGAACGCAAATAAGCGGCGATCCTATATTTTTTTTATAAAAATAAACATTATACAATCACTACACCAACTGGAAAATAAATTTTATGTGCTTTTTAAACACAACTGTGAAAACTTTGATTACAAATATTGTGCAATGCGTACTTAAGATATTCACATAATAATTAGTCACAGCAATTTCATGAAGAATTTCTCTTGAATCGGACAATTCGTTTGCCTTCAATCAGTAGTTAATGTTTATCTAGTAATTCTTATAAATTTATCATATAATTTAAATTATAAGGTCATGCAAACCCATTAATGAATTTTGGTGAAACTTATTTTTCATGAAATAGCCTGTAACATTTACTGTAAGACGCAAATCAACGTTGTAATATAGCAAAATTTTAAAATTTGAGTAACAAACTATTGAAAATTATAATTCTTATAAGTACCGTAGTTAATTTAATATATATGTATGTATTAATTTACTTTCACCAGTACTTGAGTGTAGCCTATATCATAAAATTATAAAATGTTCTGAAAGTATAAAGATAATTCTGACCGCTTGAACCCCCCTAAAAGATCTCTTTAGCCTAAACACTGTACATCAATCAGCAGCCACCTTCAGAAGCATCATTACTTCTCCTTGAACTGCTTTTCAGCGAACTCCGATTTTATTTATTTATTATTTTTTTTTTTTTGCTATACTGCTTAACGCTCATTACATTTTTGTAGCTACTATGTTGCGGTAAGTTAAAATATTCGGCACGCTTACTAGAAACATGATTTTTGAGCCTCTCAAAATTTCTATAAAAATGCCCTTTTTTAGACTGCAGTATCTAGGATAGTAACATTCTAATGCGTTAAATAAAACTGCAGAAACTTTCGTTGGACGTTATACTGTACCCCACAAAGAAAATGATACGATTACCGATGGTCACATAGTGAAAATATTAATAATGTTATAAAAGCACTGCACGCCAGTTGAGTTGCTTGCTCGTTGAGGCGATATTGCATCACTGGAGACATTGCAAACTTCACGTTATTATCAGACAACAGACTGAACTTCAAGTTACTGTGCGCTAATAGACTTCTGCTGTTGGCCGGCAATTGTGTGGCGCGCCTGAAAGTCTTTTTCAACCAGTGACATAAGGTCAACTGTAAACTGCCAACTATCTTGAAAAACGGGCACACACAAGTTAAGACTTTAATTAAAAATTTAAAAACACCCCGACTCACAGGATACTAAATTTCAAACAGATCAGACCAGTAGAATTGCTCACATTCACTAAAATAAAAATAAAAACAGAAAAGAGCTGACGATCTTTAACCTGGTGAACAGATTTCCTTGACTCAGCTAAGAACATTCTTGATCATGTCAGCTTTCAATCAGTAAAACCGCATCAAAATCGACCCATCGTTTAGGAACTACGATGCCACAGACTGACAAAACAGATACACACACAGACACGTCAAACTTATAACACTCTTCTTTTTGCGTCGGGGGTTAAAAATACAAAGGTGCGGAGCAAATAATATTACGGCGTGTGTTTAGGTGAATAGGCTATAGACTAGTGGATTCTAACGTTTCACCAAATTATAAACGTAAAATGTGCACTTCTCTATACATTACATACGCCTGTCTGCGGCATCCTTCGCGCTCCATCGATTTTGTTATGCCTCGCACACACAAACGCAGCGTATCTTAGGAGCCACCTTAACTTGACACTACGTTGATCCGCCAGTCTACTTGCGACCATGCGTCAACGTTATAAAATATCTGGAATCACTGGTGAGCAAGCACCGGCTGACCTCGCTGTGTCGCGTCAAGGGCAGGCAGCCACCCTGTGCGCAAGGCACAAGCTCCCACAATGTCTGTCTGGCTCGTGTCAGAATTATTTTTTTGTTTGGTTTTTCCTTCGCCACATACAGGGGTTCAACCAAGAAATAGGCTGCTGGGAAAAGGGCAGGGGGTTAACAAAACCTGATAAATACAGAAGAGGTATTTTGTAAACTACAGACATGTGAATCTCGACGAACAAAACTCTTACATGTATAAAATATATTATGTTTATACATTAACTTCATATAGGATGTCCCGGGTGGAAAGGGCAATATTTTGGAAGGTGATAGCTAGGGCCATGAACTTTTCGCGAAAATAATTTTGCCACAGTTTGTGTCAGTGTCTTATCTGCACATCTACAGTTCTGATCCATAGTCAGTGATTTGCGGTTTTAACTGTCAGGTGTCCTTGGGTTCTACCAACAAATAACATACGTGTTGGTGTCGCGGTATCCTTACTGTGGTTGGCCCAGTTAAATGAAAGACGTCACTTCAGTCAGACACTCTGCCAACAACCATGAAGCAAAGCTGCAGATGTGCACGTAAGGCACTGAAACAAACTGGGGCAAAATTCTTTTCGCGAAATGTTCATTCATGGCCCTAGTGACAGCACTCGTCACTGATCAAAAAAAGTTCAAATTAACATATGGTCAATATGGGACGGTTGTCGAGATTGCCCCATTCGAATGTAAACATTGATAAACTCTCAAATTACTGCTATCGTTTTATGTGCAGTTATGTTCCTCGTTTCAGTCGCAAGGAAATTGTTATATATATATATATATATATATATATATATATATATATATATATACATACATAATAACACACTAACCTTATATTTCCATAGCTGTAACAACAAGATTACAATATACAGCCATGTCATTTTTGGTCCAGTGCCGTTGTATTCGCAATAAGTTCTTAAAGATCCCACCGTCGAACTCAATGCACGTGTCAACTCGCATTGTACTGTAGATTCAAATTTTTATGAACTTTTCTCAATTAATGTGTGGTGTGGTATGTTTGATGATCGGCTGATAGGTTCCATTGTTTTCGACGACCGTATGAATGGTGCAAGGTACCTGTAATTTTTGTAGTGTACATTACCTGAAATCCTCGAGGATGTTCCTTTGGTTACACGTCTTATGTACCCCTAGCGTGATGGAGCCCCTCCTGATTATTGTCACAACGCAAGGGAGCTTTTCCATTTCCTAATCGATGAACTGGTCGTTGTCTGGTCACCAATGTCTCCCTACCTCAACCCATTAGATTTATGTAGTTGGGTGAAGAGCGAAGTCTACAGAAGTAAAGTTAATAAACGAGACGCATAATGGATGCTTTTACTGTAATACGGAAACGCTACGATGATCTTCAACGGGCAACACATCTTATTGATTGAGTTGACATATGCATTGAGGTTGATGGTGGGATCTTTGGAGACTTTATTGTGAAAGCATTGGCACTGACCAAAGTTAACAAGATGGTGTATTGTAATCTTGTTTTTACAGCAATAGAACAATAAGATTAGTGTGTTATTCATTATGTACCGTCCCCTACTTAGGGGCTAGCACCTTAACCTCTGGTAACGGTAACAAAATTACAAAAACAAGGTAAGGTGGGTGGCGAATCCCTATAGATTTCGAATTGCGCTAAGGAAAATTAATCCTCACTCAATAGTAAATCAAACTCGTAACTTCAAACCCCTCAGTAAAGTAATACCAGTCAAAAAACAATAGCAGAAAACATAATCACATTAAAGTTCCAAATATGAAAAGGTAAACTGTAACTGCAACTTCAACTTCAAAGAAAGATCAAATATCGCGTTCAATCCCAACAAGGATTTATTCATAACTCAAGATCGAATACCAAAACATCAACAAACCGTTAAAAATTTACAAACTCAAATAATCAGCAACACAAGTCAAAATATTAGAAATGAAAAATATGAAAGTACAGAAATAACACTAAACATTAACTTTATGAATTACTATAAACAGACGTGCAAAGGTACCAGTTAATCTGTCAATCTGAACAATATGACTCAGTGAAGCCCTAACTGAGGGTACTGCAAAGGGTGTAGCGAAAGACAAAGACAAATATTACAAACGTGCAAGCCATATCCTTAAAGGAAACTAACTTTAACAATAACAAAAACAATGCTAACTGAGTCCCATACCTCAGTAACAAATACACAATACGACAACAAGTCTGACAAAAACCCCTGTACTTATAGGATGTAAACTTCAGGACACACGCCCCGAAACACACATACACCACTGGGACACACGCCCCAAAACACATACAGCAGTAAAATCTACTAAGTCTCATACCTCGGTGGTATGCATACAATACTTATCACCCTAATACAGTCTCAAAAGGCGGGTACATACGGTACATGAAAATTACTCAATCCAAATACTATAAATTATCTGCTATAAATATACTTTCTCTGCAAAGGTCTAACCTTGAAAATTACACGCCAGCAATTTGTAAATAACCAAAACGAACAAAACTAAAACTATTTAAATGTCTGTTCCCCCCCCCCCCTTTTCTCTCTGAATACTGAAAATATAGACGTTACCAGAAGTTAAATATTGAAAAACACGAACGCGAATTTTAACCTGAATTACTGATCAAAAGAGAAAAACAACAAACAGCAAAAACACGAACGAGACACTAGGACTTGAGCCATTATGCTACAGGACTTCAACTCAAGAAAAATTACAAATAACTAAACAGGCCCCGAAAATTAATCAATTACAAGTCCTGCAGCATAACAACCCACTCCACATTTACGATAACGTAAGACAAGAGCTACACTTACATCTCACTGGAAGCCGACTGAACGCACATACAAGAATCCCTGGGGTTTAAATACAAACAACGAGGATGAATATAAACCCAAAAATAGTCCGCCCAACATGGCGGAGCAACAGTAACAAATAAAAATTACAATAAAATAATTATCACCAATAAGCCTGAAAATACATAATAAAAACTAAATACAAACTTTATACAACTCCGTGCGTAGAAAAATAATTACATATTATCTCAGTTTATAAATTTCAGATATTGACAAGAAAAATAATTATACTAAAACGAAGAACGATTTCTTGATGTACGGCGCCGTTCACTTGAGTGCGCTAGTGCAGCGCGAAGTTAGTTGGACTCTCTGCACCTGTGTCTCTGCTTAATTCACATCAAGTCTATGGCGGTGGAACGTCATGTTTACATACTGCGTCGTAAAATGTTCCGAACTAATACAAGTGGATTGCTGGATCACAAGGTACGCTAGTGTTTCTATTGACGTGAAATGTTCAAAACGTAGCTGAGGAGAATATACAGACGTAAAAATAAAGTCGATATATTAGTAGCTGGAACTTTGAAGTGTCCAAAAGTCTCGGGTGTCATAAAAACTTGCCGGTCAAACCGATAAGGTTGGTTCGGTTATGCATTAAAATTACATTGTAACTGAATCGAAAAACAAATCTGCAAATAAAACAATTACAGTTATTTTAGAGCTTATTGACGTTTACATTCCAATGGGACTATCTCGACAACCGTACCATATTGACCCTATGTTCATATGTATTTTTGATCACAATGACAAGTACTATCACCTCCCAGAATATTGCCCTTTCCTCTCGGGACATACATACATATGATAATGAGCGAAGTTAAGTAGACACTTACTGTCAAACAATGTAATAATTTAACGAAATTGTATTGTATATCGTTTACTAAACGTAATGAAACGGAAACTAGCATAACGTATAAATAGTAGAACTTCTTGACTGCGGCATTTCTTCATCAAGAAATATTATTTTGTTTTATTGTTGTGAAGCTAATTTTTAAATAGTAAAAATGATACATAGATGTGATCCGAATACATACATGTAATGCAAGAGAGAGGCAGAGAGAGAGAGAGAGAGAGAGAGAGCAAATTTTATAATGTTTATAAAGTGACTCCTGTATGTCTTCATTACGTGAGCAGCAAAGTGAATCACGTGTCAAGTGACACTTCTATTACGGGGCATTGTGTAATCCTTCTCTTTGTCAGCCTCTGGTCGGTCTTGGAGGAGAAAGTTAAGAAGCCTAAGTGGTTCCGTTTTCTGTTATGTCGTCTCTGTGAAACATAATATATTGACCTTAGGATACTTGACGTGGAAAGAAATATCTCCTATTTGAAAAAAGAGCTGTAAAACCAATTAAGGAAAGCTTTACCCTATAACTTTCCCTGTCTTTATCAGTCGGCTTTTCAGGAAATGTTTCCTACATAGTTTTGTCCTACGGTTTATTAATTACCTTCTCTACTGCCGCTACCTGCTGTATTACTAAAGCACTGCATATTGTCAATTCACGTATTATCCTTCCTCTGAGATTGTAATTTTCTAATTTTGTATTGTTACTAGTTTGTTGTTTTGTATTGTTACCCATGACCCATCAACGTTTTCTTCATTAAATATTTTATGTATCCCGTTTTGCACCCCCTACGCTTAGCCCCCATTCACATATTTAATAATTATATATTTTTGGCAGAAACCTTCGTGGGTGTACCCAAAACTCACCAGTTTTTTGCGAAACATTTTTTGGGTACCCCGTTTTGCCCAACCTTATTTCCTCTCCCCCCCCCCCCAAAAAAAAAAAAAAATTTGCAGAAACCTTCGTGGGCGCACATATACAGTTCACCAAAGTTTATTTTTTCAATATATTTTATGGATAACCTTTTCTGCCCCTCTACCTTTGTTTTATCTTCTCCTTCTGCAGCAGGCTAAGTTGCTATAGCTGCCCTTATGATAAACTGTCCTCGGTATATCCCTGTCAATCTTAACATCTGTCCTGGGCCTTACTTAGTCATAACAAAACAGATCTTAAATATGAGAGAGTATTCCGATGGCATAACTAGTATACGCGGTGAGGTGACTGATTTACCTCGAACATAACCATTCATAACTGTGCCCTCAGTACGTAACATCCATAGATAAGAGATAGTAGGTAACATCGAAAATTCAATAAAAATAAATAAAATATTCAGTCATTTAGCACTAAGTTGTACAACAATGGGTATGTAACGATCACGGTCGTAGAAGAACAGGCCTGGACACTCGCCTATCTATGTATTTTTCTTGACCCTCTTGTTGTATGGCTGTAGTTCGTCAAGTTTCCGAGAATGTAGTACTTTTTGGCGCTGTAATGTGGGCGGTCGGACTCAAACTCCGTTCCATTGTTAACATTATAAAGTAAATAAAGATTTCTGGAGCCATGATTTTTAAATTGTGAGTGAAGGAAGTATTACGTACATTGATAAATATTACGTTTTGATAAAGTGTTTATGTTTGTGGAAATGAAGTGGGCGGAGTTTGAGCCGACCGCCCTAACGGCAGCGCCTAAAAACGTATAGCATTACCGTGAACTTAGTGAACTACAGCCAAACAACAAGGGGCTCAAGTTTCCAGGCGAGTGTCCAGACCACGGCCGTAGAAGAACAGGTCTGGACACTCGCCTGGAAACTTGACCCCTTGTTGTTTGGCTGTAGTTCACCAAGTTACCCAGAATATTGTGTTTTATTGGCGCTGATGTTACGGCGGTCGGACTAAACTCCACCCACTTCCTTTCTGCTGAGATAAACAATTTATCAAAACGCATTTTTTTTTTCAATTTATGAAATACTTTCTTCGCTCACAAATTTAAGAAAAGTCTCCAACAATCTTTATTTACTTTATAAATTTAACAATGGAAAAAAGTGGACGGTGTTTGAGTCCGACCGCCCGGAAAACAGCGCCAAAAAGTACGACATTCTCGGTAACTTGACGAACTACAGCCAAACAACAAGGGGGTCAAGAAAAATACATAGTTAGATAGGCGAGTGTCCAGGCCTGTTCTTCTACGACCGTGGTCCAGACCTATTCTTCTACGGCCGTGGTAACGATATAATAATCATTTCTCGGTGGTCGTGCTTGCTTTTTCAGACCGTCAACTTTGAAAAGTTTACAAAGACTGGTAACTGAGAGTTTTTTTTTATCACAATTAAAACTGATATGATTATTTTTCGTATTTACGCAAGCATCGTTCTGGAGCAAATAACACCTCGATATCTCAACTGGTTAGGAAAATATCATGGGGTAACTCAGAAAACAAATTTTACCTTTTCACCCCTTCAGTGATTGAATATTGCAAAATCTTATCGTCACATGTAAAAATATTTATACGTATCCAATTGAGATGAAAATAACTAAGGTAACCAATTGAATGTAAGCTGATACGAGTAATTTAAATAATATTTTATTCCTGCACAGCCTTGAGAATTCGAATTTATGAAAGTTCTGAAAACGGTTTACAAGAATTTACGTATTCATCATCATAAAGCGAAAAACAACTCCATATCTCGACGAGTTCGAGAGTAATCATGGATTTATCTATAACACATTCTATGTTGTTTCACCCATTTATGATTGGTTTTTTGAACAAAAAATAATTTCTATATATTTAAGGTTATTAAATGGGTGTTCCATTTAAGTGGAAAACATGACGATAGCCCGTTGGATTCAAGATACATGGACAATTAATTGAAAACACCTTTCATTACGTTTCATCACTTTTCACCTCCTTGGTGTTGAATTTCGAAAATAAATAAACTACATTTCAGGCATTTAAGTAAGTTTCAATCTTACACAGTAAAAAAAATTTTGTACTTTTACAAAAAAGGTTTTTTGGAAACCAGTTTCCAAAAAAGTTTTTTGTAACACTACGAAAATATTTTGTAAAATTTACAAAAATCTTGTAAATTTACAAATTTCTTTGTATATTTACAAACATTTCTGTAAATCTACAAACAAATTTTGTATATTTACAGCTAATATCTGGTTCAGTTTACAATAATTTCTTGCAGTGTTACGGAAAATTTTTTTGGAAACTAGTTTCCAAAAGAGTTTTTTGTGTAAGTACGAAATGTTTTGTAAAATGTGAAAGGTCTCCTAGGTTTATTTTGTTTCAATTCGAAAAATCTGCTCGTTAGCATTATTTTACTAGTTCCCAAAGTTGTTTACGATATTTGTAACCACTTTAAAAGGTTTCTGACATCTTACTTGTATTATCTCACTGATAATGTTCTGATATCACGTTACAAGATTTTCCTTGTAAATGTACAAATTTTTTTTACTGTGTAAGCAAAAATCGCGGCAATATCTGAAAGTTCAGTGGGATCGCTATATATCGACCACGAATCGAAACACGTTTTAAATTTATTTTACCTCTTTAGATTCTCATTTGGAAAATATCCCGAAACAGTATTTTGGGTATTTACGTAGCATCTTTCTGAAGCAAACAACACTTTGATATCTCAACTAGTAACACATTTCACTTTTTTTCACACCCTTGATTAACGAATTCCGAAACGTCTTGAATTCCTGTCTTAGACATTTGTATACATATCTACTTGAAGTAAAAATCACGTCGATGGTACACTGGGTTCTAGCTGTAAAATTCATAATAATCACATTTTCCTCCATTTTGTTCTTGGTAGTCGAATTTCAAAATATCATTAAATTCCTTTTGAGTATTTACTTAAACACCAGTTTGAAGCGAAAAGCAACTCTGTATCCCGATGGGTTCGATAGACATATATAAATAATCGGAAACATATTTCAGGTGTTTTCACCCCCTTAAATTGTTGACTATCGAATTATCATGAAATTAGCTAATATTCAGTTTTATGATTTACCCATTGGAGTAAACTCATATATATGACATTCTTGCCACCTACGCACACACTAATACATTATGTAAGATTTGTTGAGTTATTAAGATAAGATTGTTTATGCGCCAAGCGAGGACTTTTCATTTAACGCTTTTCTTGGGACTTACCATTACGATGGAGTTTTGGCCACGCTGCACTGTATTAACAAAATATTTTTTTCTTTAATAACTATTTAGTGAACATTTTTTAGACAATATACACGTCGTATCTTATGTGATTGTGCAAGTGAACTACATAGTCCGACAAATTAATAGAGTGATTAATTTAATCTTGAAAATATCTTATTTAAATTTAATCGTATGTGGCTTACCACCTTTTGCCACGTTTTCTCATTTACATGCATTCACTCAATGATTTCTCGTGCTTTTTTTTAAATGACACTTTCACGTGCGTATATAAATGTACTATATTCAACTTACAATTAAATATACTTTTTTAGTTGACCGAACACAAAACAAACATGCGAATTATGCCTATTTTTGCTTTGAAGGGACCCCCTAGATAGGCTGCGTTTGTGTGTGTGGCAGGGGCGGTAAGTTTGCCGTCGACCGACATATGCAATGCATGCCACTCAGCTGGCGTGCAGTGCCGTACTATCTTTTTCCACATTATTTTATTTGTGGGCAGCATAGTTTAAAGTCTAAAGCTTGTTTCTATAGTTGAGTTTTTCGAATCCGGTTGTTATTTTTCCAGATACGGCAGTCAGAAAATCTCATTTTTGGCCATTTTAAAGGGCCCGAAAATGATGTTTTTAATAAACGTGTCAAATATTTGAAACTATAGCGACATAGTTTGAAGTGTCTCTTCTTTTCGTAGATATAACAATGTAATGCGCGTTTAGTAGTTAAGTCAAAAAATTAATAATCGCCACTCGCTGCAACGCATTTCAAGCGCAGGTAGAGAGGCCCCTTAAGGGTGTTCCAGTGTGGAAAAATAGTATTTTTATATTTGTATAAAATAGGGTTCGTTTTGTAGACATTACTTGAGAGTACAATTTCATCTTACGAAAAAAATTTAACTCAGCCAGTTTTTCCATAATGTCAGTTCAAAGTCAAAATTTGCGTATTTTTACTTCATGCAAAATTTGAAATCCAGGAAACATAATGAAATACAAAAAATCAAATCAAAACTACATGCCACAGTCAACGGCTTGAATCATATAAAAACCCTTTATAAAAAATTTTTGTACTTAAAAAAAATTTCTAAAATGTGCTAATTTTTTATTACCTTTTAAACTTTTTTTAAAAATACAAAATGTTTATATAAAGGGTTTCTATATATTTCAAGCTGTACACTGTGGCATGTAGTTTTGATGTGATTTTTTCCATTTCATTATGTTTTTGGTTTTCAACTTTTGCATGAAGTAAAAATATGCAAATTTTGACTTTGAACTGACATTATGGAAAAACTGGCTGAGCTAAATTTTTTTCGTAAGAGGAAAATGTACTCTCAAACAGTGTCTACGAATCTAACCCTATTTTATACAAATATAAAATTACGATTTTTCCACACTGGAACACCCTTAAGGTCAACATTTTAAACTAGACTGAACTTAGACTGGAGTTAACACCAAACGAACAGGGAGTTATCAAGGACTGAAAACGTGTTTATAGTAAAATTTTTACTTAAATCAATATTCACGTGTTAATTCTGCGCGCATTCGGAATGATAGATGAATATATCGAGAGCCATATTTTGTCAGTGAACGTCATGAGTTAGAAAACAAACAGCGCCCGTACAACAAAAATGCGAATTTTTTAAATACTATTTGCCAATAATTTTTCAGTCATAAAAAATACAAAACTTATTTTTATAGCCACGAAACGATCCTAACCTCACATATAACCAATTTACCGCTTCTCCTGTCCTTGTTAATTTCAGTTCGACGGATGTTTAACTGAGTATTCGTTCAGTTGGGAATGTACACCAGTCTACTTCAGCGACTAAATTTATACCTGCACTCTTTACTTCTGTCTATTTGGAGCGTGTCTAAAATAAAACGTCTTTCCGAATTCTTCAGTTCTCTTCGAGTTCAAACCTCACTGAACTATTATTAAAACGCAATACGTGACTGGTACTAACTCGAAGGAACAGTCTTTTATTGTTCGTCAATGATAACTGCTTGTAACACGTAGGCTCCAGCGGCCTCGAGCACGGTGTCCGCCTTCCACGAGAACTGCGTACTGCAGCGCGCTGGGGGTTACTTTTTTTGTTCTCCGAGACCAGTTAACGTTTGAAAACAATGTTATCTACCAAAAGAAAACACACTACTTGTGAAAATGACTGTAAAGACACCACGCACATCGGAAGCATTATTTCAAAGCACTTAAACTCTGCTAAAATAGTACATGTGCCAGTCGGTGTCGCTCGTAGCGTCTTATCGATTTTTGGCACACTCACACACACAACACACATCCTTCACCAGGCAAGTGTTAGGCCCGAAGGCCATCACGCCCTCCTTCCACCAGCATTGAAACTGTACTCGGACGAGTGAATCAATGCACGGCACATATCCTCTTCGTTTCTTGCGACTCCTCTTGATGACTTTGTGTCTGTGCTAGCATAATTACTAAACACGGCTTTCTGCCGGTAATCCATTTAAAACTTGCCCTCCTCGCCAATCAGTGTTCGCCCAGACCCAGTTTTAATCAGGCCTTTACCCAGGCGGCACCTTATGGGTCATTAGAACCTAATCTTTCCAGCACCTTTACTGCTTTTTTCTACTGCTCCAGTTGCCTTAGCCACTGGTCGAAATCTTCGAGTCGTTTCCAAATCTTTGTAGCAAAGCTGTTCCACTTCTCAAAAATTTCTCGGATTATTAGTATAGCTTTCAGGTCTACATTAACTATCCCGTAGTCTTGTAGTTTTGCCCTGAATTCCTCTCTGATGTCTTCGGTCTTATTACATTCCAATACTACGTGCTCCATTGTGTCGTCTGTCCCACAAACATCACACAAAGGTGAATCCACCAAATTCATGCTCTACAACTTAGCCATGAAGTTGCATGTCCTGTGATGAGTAGTGCACTGTAGTGGTTTACTGTTATCCAGTTTCGCTTCATCCTGCCTTCCACTTCAGGAAAAAGCTCGAATGTAATTCTCCCCTTTTCTGCCACCTTAGCAAGGTTTGTTCTCTAGCCATTTTCGTATCTAATGATGATCTCGTCCTTCTTTGCCGTCGGCGGGCGGCCAATAATATTCCCTTCTCTGGCCAACAGATCCACAGGCAACACTCCAGCCAGGACAGGCAATGCATCATTCGATGTTGAGGCACATGCCTTTGTGATACTAAACAGTGCCGACCTCTGAGCACTGATGAGCTTCCTTCTCGCTGCCACCAACTCTGCTCTGTGATACCATATGACTGAGCCATAGGTGATAATGCCCTCAAAGACACTGTGATAGATTGTCTTTAATGACCTGAAGTTTAAGCCCCATTCTGTAGTTCCATTGGATCTTAGCCAACTCAAAGTCACACAACTTTCTTACTAACATAATCAATATGCGGCAGGAAGATCATCTTATCATCCAGAATGACTCCCAAGTACTTGTGTTGAGATACACATCGTACAGGCCCTCCTGCAAATCGCACCACTGGAGACCGTTTAAGTTTGCCTTTTGGTAGCATACACCTGGTCTTCTGCGTAGAAAAGGTTAATTTCACTCTGCTTGCCCAGTCTTCAACTTGAGGTAGAATCTCTGCCTTTTTTCTCTCTAATGTTGCTCTGGACCCACCTGAGACGAGTATGAGTCCATCGTCTGTGTATCCCAGCACATTGCAACCATCTAGCATTTCAAGATCTAGTAAGCAATCAAATAAAATATTCCAAAGTATTGGTCCAAGTACTGACCCTTGAGGGCACCCCTTTGTAAGAAGTTTTCCAAGGTATTGTTTCTTAAGCTGTACTTGCTTCTTATTTCTACAAAGAAGCAATCTAGAATCACTGCATTTAAGTTCTTAGGGCAACCTTTGGCTTTAAGTTGGTACATAACTTCCGCCCACCAAGCATTGTCAAATGCTCCTGCAATGTCGAGGAATATAGCCATAAGGTATTTGGCATTGCAGGTGTCAACATATTTTTAACATCATGGAGTGCTGATTCCGTACCTAGGCCTTTAAGAAATCCACAATGTCTTTCATTTAAGGCACTGTTTGCTTCTAATGCTGTAAACAGCCTCCTGTTCAAAAGTTTTTCAAATGCTTTGCCAAGGACTGGTAACAGTGTCAGCGGCCGGTAAGATTTGGCCTGTGTCTGGTCTTTACCCTCGCTCTTATGCAGGATTCTCAAAATACCCTTTTTCCATATCCTTGGGAACATGCCAGCCTGGAGTAAGTCGTTGTACAGGTTCAGTAGATGAGTCTTAATTCGTGAGTAGCATCTCTTAATGATTTCTGCGCCAAGACCATCATGTCCAGGAGCCTTGCCATTCTTTAACCCATGAAAGGTAACCTTCAATTCATCTGGAGTAAATTCTGGTGAATCTTCTGTATCTGGTAGCTTTAACATTTCCCACCTCTTGCTGGCATGCTCCTCGGTATCATCAGTTCGGTAGTCATCCGGTAACAAAGTGTTAATTAGCAGTCTCATGTTTCGGCTCATATCATTTAGTGGTACTCCATTTTCTTTGAGGCAGGGGGGAGGCGTAGTCTTTTTTAATTTACCAGAAAAGACTTTGTACACTACACCAAAGGGGTCTTCATTGTCTTTCTCAGACACAAATTTTGTCCAGGACTCTCTTTCCTTGTGCCTTACCCTGTTGAAGTAAGCCTGCTTGAGAACCTTATATTCAGCTGCCATCCTCACTCTTTCTTCTCCACGGAGTCTATGAAGTCGTTTCCTTGCCCTCCGAACTCGGCCTCTTTCCTCTTCAAGTTCTTTGTCCCACCAAGCCATATGCGGGAGTTCACATTGAGCCTTTTTCAGCACTTGGTCACACGTACTTTTGTTGACTCTTGCGATGGCCATTGCTCTAGTTTCAAGGTCTTCTGCTTTGAGGTTGGCCTCTTTCATTTCTAGCTTATTCAACAGGGCAAGGTCAAACTGCCTCCGATTTGCATTATTGTGTACATATCTCAACTCATCCTGCTGGTCAGCTGCATTTCCAATTTGCTGTCGTCTCTCACCCGTTACCTCAAATATTATGAGCCTGTGGTCACTCGAGGAGTCCTCAGTGACTCTCCATTCATATACCATTCCATGTGCCTTATTATTTGTAATAATGACATCAATATTGAACTCTGTTCCATGAACTGTAGACACATGTGTTGGTAGGTGACCTTCCAGGCTCTGTACGTGAAGTTTCGGAGCTAAAATATACTCATTTAGTTCTTCTCCTGCATCATCTGTTGTAAGGGAGTGCCATAGTTCTGATTTATCATTAACATCACCACAGATGACCAGTGGTTTCACATGTAGAAGATAAATTATAACATACCATCTGTCTAGATAATCCCTGGTATTATCCATGTACTGGAAGTATGAGGACACCAGCCATAGTTGGATGGAAGGAGTTGTAATCTGCACACACACGTGGTGTGTATTAGATACACTGCTGATCATAGACACATCTATCAAATGGTTTGTCCTCAATATTCCAGCTTGGACATTCTCACCAATTGTAAACACATCGCCCATTAGTCCTACCACTTTACTAAAAAAGCATATGGCTCATGGAACAGTACCAAATCCAGATTGTGCTCAATCACCACTCTGTTTAGCTCAGAGATCGTCACTGCAGATCGTTGTAAATTGATCTGACAACACCTCAATTGATGGTTCATCATCCTAAAACCCATAATCAATTCTTGATGATTTCACATTGATGGCTCGGTCATAGGCTGGGCATTCCCTGGAGTCAACTGGGTGCTCAAATCCTTTTTTGTTCCTTATACAGTTGGCACATTTACCACCTTTATTTTTATTCGTTAAATCTACAAATGTGTGCCCTTCTTTACCACATTGTGAGCAACACTGCTCTGAACTACACTTTGCAGCAAGGTGACCATATCTTAGGCTCTTGTAGCACATTGTTGGCACTAGGTAGTCTCTCACATTACAGGAATGAAACCAAATATACATTCTTTCCTGCTTAATTATCAGGTTTCTTATGTCATAAGTACACTCTAATATTACATTTACATAGTCTTCGTTTGACCTTTTACTAGTCCTGTGACTGACTTTTACCTTGCTTTTGAAGTCATCAAGTGTCACCTCTGTATCTTTGAAATTTTGACCATGTATAGTCTCTAGAAGGTCCTTATTGTCTTCTCTCCTAAGTACATTATCACCACTTTCGGACCTCGTTTTCTGGGTGACTCCAATTTCAGTCCTAACTACTTTATTTTGCTGGTCTGGCCTTTGATGACTGAGTGTTTTACCATCTTGCCTCAATCATTATCCCTCCATTTTCTATTGTCCTAAAATTCCGTATTTTAATTCCCTTACTTTTAGGGTCAATAGAAGTTTGTACAATTTTCCTTGTTTCCTTGCTGGAAAATCCTTCCTTTTCTGGATTAACGAGGACCACATTCTTGGCAGGTTTAAGCCTTACCTCTTTCTTTCCACTTGTACCTCCAACTATCTGGGCCTATGTCATATTATGGGCGCCTTCTTAGCGCTGATGTTCACTTGGGTCTTTACCACTGTATTCCAATCACTTGACTAAACCTACCAACTTGGAATTTTCGATCAGAATATGGTTGATCATTCCATAGAGTTCTGTGATCTTTGACTTGTGTTTTATTAATTTTGGAGCTTGAACTAAGGCAGTAGTCAGTAAGTTGCCTCATCATTGAGCCTGCTGAAAAAAGTATTTCACCAACATACTCCTCTATTTCCTTAATCCATTCGCTAGTACCCACCAGTACCTTCACCAGGCAGCCGCCTTCACATTCATCCTTGAGGAGGGACTCGAACCCACCTCCAGCCCCCAAGAACTCTGCCCTTCCTCGGCTTCTATGGTGGGTGGTCGCAAGAGGTGAAATTGAAGGGGGTGGTTGTTTGAATTGTAAATTAAGGTCGAAGGCTGGCCCAGGTGGGACTAAAGTTACACTCAGTCCATTAAGCCGGGCGTCGCTGAACAGCTTCGCGGGACGAGCCATTGTCCCCACCGACAGGTTTACGACGGCGTATAGGAGAACGCCTTGCCTCGCCTCCCCACAGTTTCTCCAGACCCGAATGTCACGTGCGTGGGGTGCAGTCTACCGCGTGTTTAAAACGCGTTGCAGTGTGTTCGTAAATACGTTTTTTTATTATGAAAGTATTCTACGAGTGTCAACTGTATCAATGCACGAAAAGAAAATGAGCTTCAAACAATGACAGATAGGTAGTTTCAAAGCATCACGTCAATTAGAAAATTCATTTCGGAGCACATCAAAATGGCTAAAAACAGCTTTTTCTACACGTTACAACTAAAATACTACTCACAGTGTTAGTGTGAAACTGCTCTATAAACATGCAATGGACTTTGCTTAAAACTTTTCACCAATAAAAAGATAGGGTCAAGTCAGGCGAGTGATCTACGATTACACTGCAAACCGTTTCATTGTCTAGCGGTAGATGCGATAGAGGTGATACCGCAACAGATGAGTCGGTCAACATCGCTCTTGCCGTAGCAGTTGCTCCTCATAAAGTTCAAGGGCGTCTTGTCACATTGTTCTACGTAGCTGAGCTGAATTGACAGTACATTAATACGACGTGGACCGTAGAATATTGAGCCAACAAGACGTCGTCAGCACTCTTCCTGCCGTGGAAAAGTACAATTTTGAGCAGGAAATACGTATCTAACTACTAGCTGGTCGTACTGTCTAGAGTTTTCTTCAGTTTACGTGTTACACTTTTAAAGTTACTGTAATTATGCCTAAGTAACCATATTAAGTTGTTGGATGTTCATTGATAACTTGTACATTAACATATAAGTTTCCTATATTGAAATGTACCTATAAGTAAACATATTCCCTTTAAATCGCCCGGTAATTTTCAGTGGTAGCTACTCATGGTGACAAATTCTTTTTTCGCAAAAAAAAAATCTAATTACGGCTGTCTAGAAAAAGATCAATAACTTATTAATAACTTTAAAATCAAACATAAAAATATGCTACAGTGGGGGATGGGGGGCTATGATGACCAAGGAAACTGTGGGGTAAAAGGCTAAAAAAACAATCATTAAAGTAAAAAAAAGTGGAAGAGAAGCTACTAATAAGTATTTTAATACGATCTTTAGCAAAATTTACCAAACCTAAACTACCCTAACGTAAATTTACCTAAGGTTACCTTTGTTACAAACAATGGAATACGTTTACTCTACGCCCGTTCCAGAAAAAAATTTGCTCTGGTTTTACTCTGATTTTTGCATTACTTTATTATGTTCCTCGAGTAACGTTCTGGAACGCAGCCCAACGAAGCATCCTGTATCTCATCACGGCACCTAGCGTCCGGGCACAGAGGCACATAATAAACAAGGGCATCAGAAGCGCACTAGCTTGTCGGCTTCTTTGATGTCAGCATACTCGGGCGCTGATTGGCCAGTGATCTACACCGTGGTTTTAACCGCATTTTAAGATAATACATTTTCCCGGCTGTTAAATCAAGGTTTTTTTTTTTTTTTTTTTTTTTTTTTTTTTTTTTTTTTTTTTTGTGGTTTGAAGACGGCTACAGCAGTTTGAATTTTGTATAATTGAATCGGCAGTACTTACAGTCTGAAATACACTAATTTGCGAGTGATATAGGCTATAACCACAACCCCTGAAATATTTATGTCATTGCAGCCGATCTAACAGACGCTTGTCATAGGAATGTATTTTCACAATAGACGTGATATTAAAAAAAAAAATACTCAAAACTTTACGAAATCCACATTAAATGTGGGAAAAAACTCCTCTTCTTAACTTGCCTCTGAACAATTAAATGATGAACAACAGGTAGTCCCGCAAGGCGTACTTTTATCCATATTTCAAGGAAAAGAGATGAAAAATGTTTGTGATTTCTCGTAGATGATATATTACACACGTCTTCTAACTCAAATAAAATAATTACTACAAAGTCATCACAAGCCCTCAATATTACACAAAAACACACTTTCGCCAGGCACTCATAAGCCATGCAAAGGCAATAATAACATGGCGCCCGGCGCGGCGTAAACAAGCAGACGGCCGAGTTCGAGGAAAGCCTATGAAGTTCGTTTCTGATGCCCTTGGTTATTTTGTGGTCCGGGATTAACTGACTCCATCCACACGCCTTGTCTACAACTTTTCAAACTGTCCCTTCCAGAAGTTCTCAGATTGTTATTGTGTTTTTATTGTTTCACGTATGATAGAAATGGAGTTTGTTTTGTATATATTAGGGTTCCGAGTGTTTTTTTTTAATCAGGGGGGGGGGGGTTAGGCAAAGGAGAATGTCGGCAACCGTATCATATAAGTTACGTAAATAAACGTTATTGCAAATTAGTTTGGATTGTTGTAGAAAGGATTGTAGTAAATAACAAAAACGTTATTGTGCCCGGTGATGGTGCTTTATGTATATTTTTGTTTCAGTCTAAAGATTTAACCACATGTTTGTAATGCTTGTGGTCAGTAATCAGATGCAGGTGACATTGTAACGATTATTCCTTCCGTTTCAGAAATTGCGCCTAATTCTTTTCTAGATTCAGCATGTATTGAATTAGTAATTGATTTTGTTTAAAAATCTTTGTTAAAATATTGTTTGTTGTTAGCAAATCGGAAGTTAGGGAGAATTTTGCTCACAGCACATTTGGGGCGGACAGTTAAAATTCGATGTAGAATTGTTATTGAGGCGGCTAGTAAATATCAAGTAAGATATATAAAAAATTGTACTTAAGCTTTATAACTGTCAATATGTATTGTGATATTTTGAAGGCTTTGCTGTAAAAAAAAAACATACGTTGCCCAAAATATATTAATAAACCAAATATTGTACCAAATTACAACAGAATGTAGAATTATTTGCTTAAATTTACAAGTTATTGCAGCAACGACTGTATAATTCTTGCACGATACTGTTGAACACTACAGCGAGACAATACGTGGTTATGTTAAATAACCTGCTGGAATTAGCTTAGTCACGTTATCAGGTTTGCTAGATCACCAAGTTATGTCTAAACGCCTCTTAGCAATTCAGGGTCTTGTTACTTTGGACGCTAATAAAACAGGTCTATTCGGGTTACTGTTCAAGTGCCTCGAACTGAAATTTTACCATACCTATGCTAACCTCGTGATTTAGGCCGTATTATACCTAACTAACCTACCGAAAACAAAACTATATTCTTGCGGTTTTTTTTTTGTAGGGAAATAAATCTTCATGGACGAGTAGTTCGAGTAATATTTGGGAATAGTCAATCAGGTTAATTTTCGTAAACACCTCAAGTATACCTGGGCGCCACGTGTGCTGCATTACAGTTTTTCTAATCGTGCGCGTTCTTTTTATTTCCTGTTACAACTCAGCATATTACATTAAAAATTATTCAACCTTTATTTTCGTCTAACCTTGAAATTATTCTCGCTAATCGTATAACATTACATTAACGACAAAAGTAACTGCGGGAGTCGTTAAAGTGGTTTTGTATATGGAGCTATAAAGGTCATCTCGTAACAATAATCATATAAACGCAGTATAACGACGCGGAGAAACACATTTTTAAAAGAAGGACCGGTCGTGTCCACGTCTATTACTGACACTTTTATACGGGCATTCGTTTCATTTTTCGAAACATCTTAAGAGCGTCCACAACATAAAAACCATGCTGAACAAAATGTGGCCCGCGGCTGCTCCGTGGAATACGTGGGTCCATTAAGATGAGACATTACAAACCATGTCAAAGTTACTGGTTTCTTTGTTTAAAGTGGTTGTTTAGAATAATTTTTTTACATACGTAATTATAGGACGTCTAAGATGCCATACTATAGGAAAAGGTATCGTCGAAGAAGATACTTTCCAAGGAAGGTGTTCAAGAATCTGTTAACACTTGAAAAGGATGCAGTTACTGGTGGCGTTGATCCAACGAAGTTGAATACTTAAGTGGTTGCTGCAGAAGAAAGTTTGGTGTTAATGTCGTTGTTGCATCTTTTTGGTTTTAAAGGTATTCTTTCGAGATTTGGTAGTGGCTTGTTACAAATATGTTTTTATAAGAAATGTGGACTTCCTAGTTCTGGTATTGTGAATTATACAAGTGATATAGACCCTCGTAACAACATTGTATAATCTATCTGAAAGGGCTCTTTTACGCTGCCGTACTTCCAAATGTACTAACTGGAGTAATGTGATGCTCCGGTAGAAACATGCACTGATCTTTGCTATATACTTTCCGCTAGTAATATTAAATGGTCACCGCACAGTAAAAATGGATCGGCGGGATCTTGCACCCTTGTTCAGCGCTCGGATCGTTGTAGCGCTGCGGCATTTGAAGTGTCTTCAAGGTCGCCGTTATAGTTTCACTTCTGAACCACTAGCGCGCAGGAAGGCGCTGTGACGTATCAGCGCACGCACAATGAACAGTGTGCTTGTTATAATTTGTAACTACAAGTGGACTTCAAGGCATTCACTTAGCAAAAATGCACAATTATATATATTTGCACGACATATTGTTAGTTTTATAGGCTTTACTTTTGACTACATCTTCCACTTGTAAAAAAAAATTTAGCTCTCACAATATTCCAAAAGCGGCATGTCAGAATCAAAATTTGCAAATTACGGGAACACAGAAATAACATAAACCAACAAGACTTACTCGAATGGAATAATATACACTAAAATTATATATTATAGGCCACATACTAAAATATTTAAAAACACACAACAAATTCCCTTTGCATTTTTTAAAACTACTATGCATTGAAGACATTGTCACTATGTTCAAAATATTTTTAAAAATACAAAAGAAATTAATTGTGTGTTTTAAAATATTTTAGCATATGGCCCATAAAATCTCATTTTTGTGTAAATTATTTAATTCTTGTAAGTAAGTTGGTTTTTTCGTATTTCTATGTTCCCGTTACTAGCAAATTTTGACTCTGATATGCCGCTATGGGAACATTACGAGAGCTAATGGTTTTTAATAAAATTCTGCATTTTTGCTACGTGAAGGCCCTGAAGTGCGCTTGTAGCGACATGTGATAACAAGCACAAAGCTCGCGAAGAGATATGTCGCCAGCGCGAGTCTACTTCACGCCCTCTTAACCACTGCCATCTTCAGACGGGATCTGACGAAAGTACTTTCCTCCACGGCGCGGCGAAGAGAAACTTCTGTCGCAAATTTCTACAACCGCTGAGGTTAATAACTCAGCTCTGCGTCTACATATGCGGTTGTATTACGTAACCTGTTAGGATGGTGTTAGTTCAGTATCTCGTCGGGTTCAATCCATCACTAGGTCCTGTATAAAAGCCTGCAAGCGATTCAGGTTCTCGTGCCACTTTTCCAAACAGAAATTCTACTCGGGTTACTGTTTGAACGCCTCGTGCTAAAGTTTCGTCCTACCCATGCTAACCTTATGATTTAATAGAACAGCCGCTTGTTCCAACCCATCTTCAGTTACAGAGAGACAGCAACGTTTACGTCTCCTAATGTAACCTATTGAATTTTCACTATACTGTCAGAACTTTTGAATATCGTCTTGTAAAAAAGAAGAACTGTTAATAAGAAGAATGAAACAATTATTCCATTATAACCTCAGATGTTAACGTTTAGACTTTGGTGAAATATAAGGCCTACGTTATAGTAAATTTGCATGTAAATATTTTGGGGGAACCATTCTCATATCTAGAGGAACAAAATATGTTACGTGAACATAGGCGCGAAAATGTACCGTTCTTGTACTTGACAGTAAGCGATGCACAGGCTGTAGCATGTTACTGTGGAAAAAGCTATGTCGAACAATGCCTACCGTCCAGTTAAACACGACTCGTCTGGTAAGTAGTTGCCAATAGTAGCTACATAGGCGTTCCACAGTGATGCTATCCGGACTGCGCGCTATGCACCATACATCGTGCGCTGTCAACTGACTTGCGTCGATGTCTAAAACACAATAGAAAACGTACATGCCAAATTAAAAGCAGGAGTTCCATTATTAAAAAATTGCTGGTACGGATCTCCATTAATCAACATCTTTGGTAGATTAAGAAAGAAATAGTTGACATAAATAAAAAAGGCCCCCTTTGGGTGGCTCGCCTGGGGCATTGGTTCTTGTTGAGCTTCATTTTGCAGTCTTTACAAACGCTCATTAATAACGCCTGTCGCTATGCAATGCTGGGCGGTTTGTCAACCACACAGGCGCAGTGCTCTGCACATGCATTCAGTTGGCATTTAGGCCGTGTAAGATGTGTCAATTATCACACATTTACCGAGTAACAACCGAAAAATAGTATCAACATTAATAAAGACATATCATTAACAAAAAAAATACGAACACAACTTTGCAACAAAAACTTATTGTTATTTGACTATATGTACTTATCTTTAAACAACCATTGGTACTGTATTAATGTTCACAGATCGTGCTATAGGCCTACAGTTGCTTAAAGAGGCGGCCTGGGATGTCGGCACACAACCAATAATGTTGTAGACAGGATTGTCAGGTCCTACCTAACATGCTTGACGTGTTCTGAATTAACTTTGTTTAGTTAGTTATATATGGTTTTATGTAGCACAGTTTTGCTCAGAAAGTCGTTATATAATAGCACCTACTGAACTAAACACAGGCTCCGAATCACTCGATCACTTGAATCAGTGTCTTTTAGCGTCTACTTGGCGCTGGGATCGAACAACCGACCCCTGTTTCGCCACATGAGCGATATGCAATAACAATGGCCACCGATAAACGTCGAATTAAGTTGCAGGCGTCCATAATTCGCGCCGAAAGTTCCTGTGATCGTTACTCAGGGGTCTCGCTCACGATACACTTTTAATCACCAAACCAAATTAAAAAAATAAACTTCATTAGTTACGCACGAAACATGTTGGATAGAACCTGACAATTCTATCTATGACATTATTGGTTGTGTGCCGACATCTCAGGCCGCCTCTTTAAGCAACTGTAGGCCTATAACACGATCTTTGAACATTAATACAGTATCAATTTCTGTTATAAGACCAGTACACATAATGTTGTGTTAGAATTTTCGTTATTAACATGTCATTTCTATTGTTGCTATTATTTTACAGTTGTTACTGGGTGAATGTGTGATAAGTGACACACCTTATGTCAACTGTACAAATGTACAGAGCACAGCGCAAGTGTAGCCGCAAACCGCCTAGTATACGTTACACAGGTCGCATAGCGACAGGCGTTTGTAAGGACTACGAAATGAATTTCAACAACGACCAACTCTCTAAAGAGTGTCGCACAAAGGCAGCCTTTTTTGTTTCTGTCAACATTTTCTTTCTAAACCCATCAAAAATTTTAATTAAAATTCACTGTTACCACTTTTCGAACGATTGCACTGAAGCTTCTACCGCTTTTGTTAGCGTTAGAGTGATGATATTACATCTAGTACGACAGCCACAGACAGAAGTTTCACGGAAATTTATTCGATTTTTTAAATGAGTATTTCTAAACAGTAAAAAGGTACAAAAACCAGTCACTCTAACATGGCTTGTGATGCCCCATATTAGGCTTAAATACCTATTTTTAGCTGTTATGAAATTCTCTAAAGAATAATGTGGAATCAGCTATTATACCGTAAATTCTACTTGTCTTGTGCTACAATACACGTATGACAGTTGAACTGTTATCGTACATTTAGGTTGTCTGCAGTCAGTGAAATAATTTAAGAACATAAAAAAACTTTTGGACTAATTATGACCTAAGTACAAGTTAAAAGTACAACTGCCGTGCTTGTACTGTAACGCAAGGTAAATAGGATTTGCGGTATAATCGCAAATTCCAAATTTTCTTCTGATGTTTCATAAAAACCTTAACGAAAGAATCACAATGGCGCCACAGATCCGACATGAAAGGCGCGCTGCGAAACTATAAATTCTCATTATTGAGAACACTAGTTTGGCTGCCACGCGACAAATGAAAAAATTACACGTAAATAGTTTATTGCCATTGTAGTTCGACAGACACAGATGTTGACAATATTTCAGTTGTTACCGTTTGTCTGTAATATATTATAAACACTCATTAGCATTCAAAAACGTGGAAATACAGGCACAATTACACGTTGGCTTGTAAAGGTTATAATCTGCTTCTGTTAATCAACAAATATCATGCTTAAACATATAAACGCAATTGTTCGACCGACGGTTGGGCGCAAAATAAAATTACAACGAATAAAACCGATATAATTTCTATTCAAATTCGTGTCGCGACCGCCATTTTTACCGAGTTGATGCCACAGAAACCCTTGTGCTGACTGGTGGACAGCTTTTGTTTTTCGTGTCGCGGCGGTGTATTCCGGCATAAAAAGAGTAATTTTTTCTCAGCTGAGGAGAATGTGGGCAGTTTACGGTCGACGACGTGAGCGTCTGCCCCCCCCCCCCGGGGGGTGACATCGCGAAATAACGCAGAGGCGCGGTGGACAGGCACTGTCCTGGCGGGGAATGCGGCCTGTCGGAGGAAATGCCGCAGAGGTGACTCGCCACGTGCTGCAACGTCTAAGTCCGACCCCAGCACGGCGTCTTCCGCGAACATCGGGTCCAGACGAGACGAGTCGTCGGCAGACAAGTTAAACGACGTCAAATCGTAGTCCTTCCTTCAGCTCACAATACTACCGTTCGAGGCAACTTTTTAGTAGCTCTGCCGTGCCGGGATGCCGGCGAATCAATCACCCTGTCACACAGGCCGGCTTACGAGCAGCTCGTGTTTTTTTATTATTGTTTAAGGAGTTAGTTGGACTTGGCGCAAAAAAATAAGTTATGCTGTAGCGTAGTGCGAAAATTTTTTTTTCATGTGGAATTATGAAACGTGTTTCTAATGCGCTTATCTGCGAGAAGGAATAGATGTTTCTGTCGTTTTCTTAGGTTAAGATGGTTTGAAAGGCGTCCCTTACTAAGCGTAACGGCCAAAAAAACGGGGGAAGTAAGTAAACACTTAAAACTAAAATAAAATCTACGAAAAATAAGACATTTTAAACTATACCCCTGTCATTTTAAAAGTACAATCTGCTTATCAAAAATATGATTACAGATGTCTTCAGAAGTGGTAAAAGTGGCTTTTCCATTTTCTTCTATCTGGGAAAATACTAGCAGCAATCGTAAAATACAATTATAAAAACTGCATTAGACTAATACATACTTTCCACAAATGAAATAACATGTTCGTCGTTTGAAGTCCCAATGAAAAACACTACTTTGTACAAAAAACACTGCACGTTAGTTTAGTACTGCGCGCCTAGAGGCCATGAGATGTCTGATGCACGTGTTAGAATCTACTTAACGCCTTCCTTGTTTCCGCTCCTTAAATAACAAAAAAAAAAAAAAAAAAGCAAAGGTCCTAATAACGCTTAAGGGCCCTCCCTACATAGGCTGCGTTAGTGTCTGTGAGGCAGAAAATCGATGGAATAGAAAGGGTTGCCGCTGACCGGCGCATGTAATGAATGCATTATCACCTCTCCGCGCAAGGTAATCCGCTGCCGTGCTGTGATTTACTATTATCACTTTTTTCTATGGAAATTTAAGCGGAGAAGAAATCATTTTGTTTGTAAACTGCGTAGTCCAAAGTCTAAAGCTCGTTTCTATTGTTGTGTTCTTTCGAATCCGGTTGTCATTTTGCAGATACGGCAGTCTGGAAAAGCCATTTTTGGCTAATTAGAAGGGCCCGGAAATTATTTTTCTAATAAACATGTCGAATTTTTAAAACTATACCGGCGTAGTTTGCAGTCGTTTCATAGAAAATAAAACGCGTATTAAAACGTTTCGACAAGAAAAGAACAGTCGCAACTCGCTACAACGCTTTTGAAATGATTGGAGGGATGTCTTAAAGGACAAAATTGTTTCATCCAGGGAGATCTCGAAAAATGGCACATATAAAAATGCGATGGTAACTCTCCCCCCTCATTTTTTCCCGCAACACGTTCTACAGTTGCCGTTTGTTCAACACTTCTGTCCATGTTGGTATTTTATTATTATTTAATATGTCTACTTCAATTTACTTTATTACAAAACAGCAGTATTAAACTATAATAGAACCCCGATTTTATGACTGTCCATGGCCTCCATTACCGTCGTAAAATTGTTTCTGTCACCGAATAAATATGTAAATAAATAAACTATTTTCGCCTCAAAAAAAATATATATATATTCTATTTAGAGGTCCTTTTTTTCTTACGGTTCTTACGTTCACATTTAATTGTCACTGGCGTAACACCAACTTATTTATTTTAAACGAAATACGAATTTGATACAATAAGCCAACGTCATTCGTTCTGTTGCACTACAGAGTGAGCTACACAATTCACAGATAATTTCAAAAGATATCTGAACTACTCAGCATAGGTGGGAGTAAATAAGTATTACCTACCATTTCAACGTGTACCTAATTTGAAACAGAACCATTAACTCTGACAGACAGGAAGCGAGGAAGGAATCGGCCATGGCCAGAAGACAGAAACGTCCCTTACTATTCATCGGAATAAATTTGGTAGGTAGAAAAGTACGGCTAAACTTTTTGTCGACAGCGATGTAATTCTTGACGGAAACAATGGCTCGGAAGTCTGGAAATGGAGACGAAATTTACCATGGCCTATAATAAGTAACTATCTCAGCATTCGACATGAGTGACCTTAGGAAGTCATTGAAAGCCAAAATCAGGACTGCTGGACCGCAAATGAAACCCGGGTTCTCGCAAACACGAGTCCAAGCCAAAAGTATCAGAACTGACCATGTCAGAGGCGCTCATTCAGCATACTGTCGGCACCAGCAATTGTTCCAGTAACCAATATATCTGATGGAGTGCCAAGAAGAATATCCTGGCGCTTGTAAATAGCACTAAATTAATCATGGAGATCCCGGCAGCGTGGAGATGTCGGTCAACTTTCAAGCGAAGGACGCCCAAAGAGTAGAGTACCAGGAGAACTGCACTCTGCGAACACATACAATGATGTGGCGGGGGGGGGGGGGAAGGGGGGTAGAGTTGGTCAGCACTTTAACAGCAAGGTGTTGCGATCTGGTGAAGATGACATTAAGGTGAGCATGGAGAGTAGGCAGAATGTAGGGGATGAGGTAACATTTACTTCAGTAAAATGTATAAAAGTTAAATGCAATTTCTGTTTCTCTATTTAAAAGTTGTGTGTATATATGGATTACGTACGCACAGTCAGATCGGTATTCGCTGTGTCTTGATACAATATCTGGATTGTAATGTACACTAAATGCGCTTTGCATGACTCCGTCATCTCCCCCCCCCCCCCCCGGCTACTTAGCTCGACACTGCTACATAATTACAGTAAATATCACGCCTAGAGAACATTTAAAACTACGTTTATTACCTACTTTGTTGTGATGGACCAAGTAAGATTTCATAAATAACACACATTATTACAGCCGATAATATTGTATCATTGCAATTTAAATTCAATATTTAATGTCTTCGTCGGCGTGGTAGATTGGGAAATAACGAACCCAACATTTAAGCTCATTCGGAAATAAAATTGTGTTAGCAGTCACACACTACTATTTCACAAAAAAAAAATTCTGTTTCCTGTAGCATGCATGAATGTATTTTACGAGTACAGAAATGACAGCAGAAACGGAGGTTGTGGATTTTCCATTATACTTAATTTTTTAACATGATAAACTAATTCGGTGGGTAGTTAAACATAATTTATTAAGCGTCAGTGAGTGTGTTTAGTCAAGTGGTAGCTTATCTAATTCATTCTTGCAATGTCGAGTGTATGATAGCGGCTGCGTGTACTGGAATGGTTCAACGCATTCCAAGACATTTCAGTCCCGCTTTCAGGAAAACCGAGAGAGTTGGCACAGTGATAAAAAATTAGACTAGTATTCTGGAGGACCAGGATTCTAGCTATCGTGGTTTTTGTATAATGGCAGGTCAAAACCCAAATTTGCATAAAATCGTTTTATACAAGAAAGGAAAACCAACTTACCTCCAGAAATGAAATAATTCACAGTGAAGAACAGTGTCTCAGGCTACATCAAGGTATGTACAAAAGCAGTTTAGTTATGTTCTGTATTTCAAAAAAATTCTGAAATTAATGTTAAAAATGGCCAATTTACTGCAATATTTTAATACAAAAAATTTCAATTTCAATGCGGTTTTTTGTACATACCTTAACGTAGCCCGTGACACTGTTATTCACTGTGAATTATTTCATTTCCGTAAGGCAGTTGGTTTTATTTTCTTGTATAAAACAATTTTATGTAAATTCTGACTTTGATGTGCCACTAAGCAAAAATTATGTAAGCTAAAGAAAATTGTCATTACTGTAAACAATAGTCACAATACATGTCTACAAAACAAACTATATCTCGAACAAATATAAAAATTATTAAAATAATTAAATCTTTTCGTGATTTCTCCCATTAACGGCGCACTATACTTATACGTAGTGTATCGTTTTAAGTTACGAATTCATTCATAATTTAGATACTTTAAAATGTATAAAGTACGTAAGGATACCGTAAGCGAGGATGACTTTGCACACGTGGGGTGACATCAGGACATTACAAAAATATTTTGGACATACCTGGTAGCCCTGAATGAAGAAATTTACCTGCGACAAATTCCGAATAACAAATCGTCATTCAATTAATACCTATTTACTCACAGTTGACAAATATGGAAAATAATAATAGTATTAAAATGTCACAAAATCATCTCACGTGTCCAAAGTCACCCCTGCTTACGGTACATAAAAGATTAAAAAAAAAATTATGTCAATCACTATTGTAATACGATCAGACATCTTGTTCAAGCATTAAATGTCCCGTCACCATTAAACGGGGAGAAGTGTACAATTCTTTCACAGTTTCGAAATATTTGTTCCAATATCAACGACACTACCGCGGTATCATTCTCGACCTGTCCTTGACACCTTCTAGCGACTATAAAACCTCAACTAAGCTATCCACCGTATAGCTTTGTGTGTGAACGCTCGAGACGCACGGTGTATCAGCAGACCGCAGTACAGTATAGAGTAGATTTCTAGCTGCCACGAAGCATGGATATGTCTACAGGAAGTGAAAAATCACGTATTATTAATGTCAAAGTAGTCTCCAAAGCGCTCTAGCATGTCGCGTCTTATATGATTGAACGTCGGCAACTTGAAACGGTTCAAATGATTACAGACGAATAACAAACGATCAGTAATGGGGTACCAGAGTTCTCACTGATAGAGACATGCGAAATTCGCGTTATCAGACTAAACTTCACTTTCCTTTATACATAACAGATAGAGACATGAACTTTTCGCGAAACGAAATTTGCCTCACTTTGTGTCAGTGACTTGTGTGCACGTCTGCGGGCTTGCTTCACGGTCAGAGATTGGATGTTTAGACATTCGTGTGTCGTGGGGTTTTACACGCAAATCACAGACGTGTGGTGTTACAGTAACCTTATTGTGATTGGTACAGTCAAATGAAAATCGTTACAGTTCAAAGGCACGCTGCCAATATATGTGAAGCAGAACTGCAGACGTGCACATAAGGCACTGGAACAAAGTGGGGCAAAATTCTTTTCGCGAAAAGTTCAGGTCTCTAATAACAGAGCATAATCTGCTATTCAATTGGCCACGAACTTTTATGTGTTGTCATTTACGTGTGTTACGTCTTTACAGGGATTGGCTTTGTGGTCAGTGATTGGACGCCGTAACACCCAGGTTAAACTCGCAAATCACAGACGTGATGTGTGGCAGTTATCCGTGTAGTGACTGGCACAGTCAAATGAATAACGACTCTGCACAAAACACTCTGTCAATAGCCACGAAGTACAGCTGCAGGTGTGCACGTAAGGCGCTGAAACATTGTGGGGCAAAACTCTTTTCGCCAAAAATTCCTGTCCCTACAGATTGGCCTCTCTACGGTGTAAGCATTCTCCGGGGCAAGTCACGACAATATCTGCCAGCGGGAGACGTCGAACGTGCCTATTGTCACTTGGAGTCTGTCAGCTGTCAGAAAATAACGCGAATTGTGCATGTCTCTACTCACTGGATATGTTAAATGTTAAAACACGAATAACGGAATAAGAACATCGAACACGTAAATAATACTTTAGAACCTAGCAAACAGTCAACTTTTCCCGCGATGAATCTCTCTCTTCTCTTGCTTTTCTCTCTCTCTCTCTCTCTCTCTCTCTGTCTCTCTCTCTAGATATGTTCCAAGGTAAGCGATAGTAAGCAGTGACTGTACACAACTCTGAGCTATCAATAGAACTATTAGACCTGGAGGTGCAGGTATATTTCTAGCCAGTAGCGTTCAAGAGTCTAGAATAGAATAACACGACTTCAGTAATGGCCACGTTTTCTTATTGGTTGATTATCACCGGCAACCCAATGACAGGTGACATGGTGTAGGTATAGTCAGGTCTAAAACAGCCTTCTTGAAACACGGGCTCTGCATACCAAGTTTGCTACACAGTTTGAACGAGTATTAAAAGTTTTAAAAAAATCCTCTTATTGGATAAATTTTAAAGGTATCTCATTCGAAAAATAAATTCCATGCAAGAATTTTTAGAAAAAAGTTACTTGTTCATAAATATTCAATGTAATATACTGTAACGTTATGTTTCAGACATTAAATATTAAACATGAAATTCGGCTAAGTATATTGTCTGAAAGAATTGTCTTTGAAAGTGGACAGTTGAGAAGTAATTTGTATCTAACACTGATTCTTTATTTGAAATAAGTTGTTGTAGCTTGGCGAGCAGAGGCCTTGAGGCCAGTATTGTAAAAATTTCAACATGCGGATTGTTGAATCCTGTAATAAAGTCAATGGAGCACAATAAAAAACTATTTGTTATATGAGGGCTGGCAGATCACGTGACGTTTACAGGCTTACGGTGTACGTCCTGAGATAGTTATTTATTTTTTTACACCTCCACACACAAGAAACACTAATGCTGGGTTAACTGTATTAGTGTTTGCAGTAGGCCTACTTTTAGGCTGGTTATTTGTGAACCGTAAGTAGCTAACAATACTGTGAATGTTGGAAGCTGTCAAATACTTTAATGTAAATTCAGCACAATATATATTTTGAAACAATATTAATAATGCATACGCAATTGTAGCGTTTCTTTTTAGCTTAAGCTTAATATATCCGATTGCGGAAACATAATCAGAGTCTGCGTTCCAAATGATATTTCAACACGCCTTTTGCGTTAAAGTCATGTAGGCTAGTAATGGTTTGCTTACTTATAACGTAGTTAATGTCACAACGATATCGATTTAAATGGGAAATAAACGTTCAAGGAAATGTAACATTGGTTAAGGTTTGGTTGCAGCAACAAGTGCTTTATCTGTGCTTATTCCCTCCCCCTCGCTTTTAAAGAACTTTCTCTTCAACTTTCGGAAATATAACCCGTCGCACCTTAATTACAACGTAAATAAGAAACCACAGCGTTTATTACGGAGCGCTTAGTCAAATATCCTAAACGATCGTTTAGTGTAATTTTACACCCGTATTTTTCAGCGCTAGACCACGCCATTTAATTTTTGAAGACGTCTGTTGTTGACCAACTTATTTAAGCAATTATTAAGACATCGAGGTCTTAACGTCATTATGGCAGAGGTTTAACCACGACAGGTATGATGGAAGAACACTTTTAAAAATATTACAGAACTGCAATACAACGATAATCTTAGCTTTTGTTTTAATTACCGGTTCTGAACCCTCGCTATTGCTTCATAGACTGTCGTTCCGTGATGACGGACTAAGCAAAACGCCACGGTTAAGTTGTTTAACGGTTAATGACAGGTTTTTGTAGTAAATTGTTGCTTCATCTGTTAACTGTTTCTGTCGGCGCATTCTGCCATCTTTTACAGAAAGTAACAATGTCTTGTGCGAAATTAAATGATCCGCCTACATGCTTCGATCAAGTAAAGTTGATAAATTATTAGAAATACTGTAAATGTATTTAATTACGAAAATGCCAGTTAACATGTTCGGAAATCATTCCTAAGAGTATGGAACACTCCCGAACGTTTAGCTTTAAAAATTGGATGTTAGTTAACAAACAGAAACAAATTGATATTAAGTTACCGTAATAGTCAATAATAGTTTATGGTGTTGTACATCATTCGGCATGCGTCAATTGTTGGTTTTCAGTAAATAAAGTTCAAAGTTTTCCAGCTTTGAAACAGTCTTACAAAAATATTTTAGTCCTACAAAGTCGTTGCACGGAGGATCAGTATATACTACTAAAATACGTCTTGTAGAATTGTTTCAAAGTGATAAAAACCTTTACATAGAACTAATAATTTGTGTACCGCAGGTTGACGCATAACCCCGTCCACATTAAAGGGCATGGGCAAGAGTTTCTCGCTGTCGAGAGAATTTTTTTTTCTCAGACGAGAGTGATAACGTAAAATTGCTCTGTAACATTGTTGCAAATTGGTTTTTGTACGTAATGTAATTTTTCGAAACGAAATGTATTAAGTTTTTTTCTAACATATAAATTAAAATTAAATTTCGTTAATTAACTACCGTCATACTTTATTTTTTTGTCTTGACAAAATCAGAGTACTTAGTTAAAACCAGCTTTAAAATATTACAGGACAATTTAATAATATCGGTACTCGTTTAAAAGCTTTAAAATAAAATAATCATCTACCAACTATAAATACTCGGGCCCAAGCTCTTAATGAAGAACGCGAAATGGTTACCCTGTTCATACAAGCTTAACTTAATAAACGCTAACTGCATCTAGAACCGTCACACCTATATGTGGATAACCGGATTTTGAACCTATTCCCTCTCAGATCCGAACGCAACACTAAAGCAACCTATGTTACAACAGTCCACTGCTTGTACAAATTTCAGATATTGAGCTGCACAATGAGAATACTGCTTGGTACAAATACTCGTACATACGTTTGTATGTGGCCGAATAAGTATATGACAGATACATTTAATTAAACCGTTCCCGAATGTCAGACAGGATTCGTTGAATCTACAAAAGAGTTTAGTCAACTGAACTATATTTCGTTGGATCAACAAACACTATTTTGGCACGTTTCACATTTTGTTTAACTAACAAAAAAAAACATATTTTGATGTACTAAATACTCATTTGTTTCACTTTCTACAAAAGAATATACGGTTGACAATTATCTCTGTGTACGCCAGTGTGGCTAGTACGACAATCAGAAGGAACAATTCATCATGCTGTATTCATGATCATGTTTTGGTTTGCACACTTTTCTCAATTTTACAGTGTTACAACCAATTATTCCCAACAGACGTGCACTTCCTCACCATAAATTCTTATTTCTTGTTTTGGCGAATTATTTATTAATTTTACCAGTTTACGTATTTTAATACGAAAAATAGCTTGCCTCGTGGCTTCAGGTTTGAGGAAAAATCCGTAATTGTGTGTTAAAATGATTTAAGAGCTACGTGTTCTCTTCCAAACCGGCTCCGATGATGTTTTGGCCATATATATTCATGAGAAGTTTACATTTTTCATTTAAATGTTTCGAGTTTAGAACCTTTTCCTGCACATGAGCAACTGCCAGCAGTTGGCAGAAATCGGCGCGGCGATGCAACGAACACGCGATAGGTTGCAAAAAGAGGATATCCTCTCCCCCTTACAAAAAATAAAATTCGCCTGTCGTTAGATCACGTTTTCATTACAAAATGTTTTCCAACTACACAAATACTAAACATTACGTACTTACTAGATACACACATATACAATATATGTGGACAAAAACATCGATGCAACCTACGGTCCAAGTAAAACAAAGATGGAGAGTCAAGATTCGCCCCATCGGAGGGTTTGCGGGGAGATGCATGACATTAACTCCCCCACCCCTCCCCAACAATCATTTGGAGTTGTTTGAGACTTGTGGCATGACATACTTAAATATTTAATATTTAATCATTAACCTGAACTAAAATAAAATAGTTCACATTATGTTACCTTAGTGGTAATTAAAAACTGCTTATTCTTAATATTGTTTTTTTCTACCTTCTTATTTTCGCCGAAATTCAGAGCTGTAATACATGTTAAACTATAACAAAAAATGTGGCTTTACCGCAGTACTCGCCCCAATCAAACTAAGCATAAATTGCGAGTTTTCTGTTGGTTGCATAGTCGAAAACGTATTTGAAATAATCACCTACGTTTTAATTTAAATTACTGTCTACGTCAAGCTGCGTTAAACTTATTAAGTAAAAATTAATATAGTTATAATTTGTAGTAGGGAGCAAACCCGACGGCAGGGTTATCACACCCCGAGAGGCAGACTTTTGCCCTGAGATCACGTGGGCGTCTGCTGTTCTCTGAGAGATTACATGAAATAAGGCTCTGCAATGAAACAGCGACGTAACACAAGGGCGGGGAGCAGAAGTACCCCAAACCGCAGGTTAACGGCACCGTCCGCCAAGTACTCACATGCGAAACATTCGGGACCAACACCAGCGGGATACAAACCCGGATAGCCTAGTTGAAAGACGAGTGGTCTGACCACCGCGGCCCCCAGGTTGTAAATGTGTGGTACCTGTTGTTTACAGTATGATGACAAATAACCCCCGCCATTTTCTATGCATTTGACACAGAGACTTACCATCCACACATGTAAGCAGTACTGCCTGCATGCTATGCAACTGAATCGCCGCAGACAAAGATAGAGTTCTGCGCGTTTAAGAAATCTGTAGGTTAAAGGCAGGGGCGGATCCTTAGCGTGGAGCAGGGGGCCGAAGTTACACCTCCCCCTCCTTAACCGTTCTTGTAAAGTTTATCCTTAAAAAATTACAAAATTTTTAAAGTGGGATATTTAATTTTTTGTTTAGGAAAGGCCTTGAATAGCACTATTTTGAACTTCAAAAACTAAATTTTTCCGGAGGGAACCTCCGAACACCCTTCCTTCACTCGGGGTGTGGGCATAGTTTCTTTATAACAAATGCCAATCCCCCCCCCCCAACCGAAAAAAACCTAGAGCTGGAGCCGCTCTTGATTCAAGGCAGTCGGAACAACAGGCCCATGTTTTCAGTGTAACTAACACTTGTTGCTTTACAAGAATCAAACGTCCATACATCCTAATAGTACAACACCAGTAAGCAATAACAATGTTCGTCACTTCTGTTATTTTTATAACCGTTAAACACCTTAATATCACGAACTGTGAGGTTAGAAAGCCCGGTAACATAAAATAAAATGTTAATTAGAAATGTACTTTTACTTCGTTTACGATGTTTCACAAAAATACCGTTGGAACTCTCGTCTTTAAAGACATATCAATTGGAGCTCCTATTCATTTTCGTTCTGATTTGTTATAAGAGATCGCCTCACTAAGTTTGTCCTGTTTTGTGTGTATTTATAAAATTTTGGGAGAACGCCAGTTTATATTTTCTGTCAAATCATTCTGGTTTCAATTTCCGAAACAGGCGGATTCTGGGATGGTATCTCGATGCTTAATATATTTCCCTTCATGTAATGATGCTCAGAGCCATTGGATTGGTCTCGAATGAATTGCTGTAGTCGAGGCATTGGAATTTACGCCAACTACCTATATTTATCTTTCTCACACACACGACACCACTGAAACCACCACCATCACCACTCCAATACACATACAAACAGTGGAGTATCTATAACTTTTCTAAACTCACTGAAGTGGTGCTTCCTGCAAATGTGTAACTTCAAGCTGCTTCTCCCAAGTCACTGGGATGCTTAACAAATTTTCGTTTCAGAGCTCGGCTATCCTCAGCTAAATTACCGGGTATCACTTTCAGATCACCGGTTGATTTTAAATACATCGCTATTTCACTGAAGCCCTTTCAAAAGTTTCCATTTTTTTTTTAATCTTCCATTCCGAGAGGGTATTCATATGGAAGCGGCTAAGTGAAAGCATATACCCGGATTTAAACAAAGTCGTCTCTGTTAAAAACCTCTTTCACGCACTAATTTACTGTCACATCAAGTTATTTTTTTTTTTTTTTTTTTTTTTTAGAAATTAATATGAATAAATAAAACTTAGACTTTCAATCACACGCACGCGCACAAGTTCCATCAAATAAAATACTGGTATATTAATTATTACTGTTCACAAAGATGACCATATTTGCTCGTGGATAATACTAACCTTGGTGACAACTTTACACTAGTCTTTAAATTGAATCCCTAAATAGAGTACATTCGTGTGTCTGTGTGAGGCACAAAATCGATGGAGCGGTAAAGGTGCCACTGACTGGCGTACGTAACGCGATAACACTAGTGCGTACAGGCCACTCAACTGGAGTGTATTGATTTACTTGTTCGTTTTCCTGTGGGAGTAAATGCGGTGACCATATAATCCGCTACGCAAGCAATTAATTACGGGGTGGTCCCTGTTTCAACTGGGCAGTACGACGTGATCATCAGGTCCTTGTGCTTAATTACCTCGCGCGGCTGCGGTGACACCGTGGCCGTGCCAATATGTAATTGGCCATTAGCGTGGCTTGCAGCAGTTTTCGGCGGAGGCGAGAGCAGTACACTTGTGCGCCAAGGGGAGAGAGAGGGAAGGAATTAATGGTGGGGGTTGACGGAGAAGGAGCTGTGGTGGGGAGAAAAGCGTGCAATGTTTGTAGGCCGGAGAGTAGAGAGATCATTTTGGTGGAGTAGAGGGAGAGAGACTGGTTGTCATACAAGAACGGCGGCTGTCCGGCCAGGGAGTTCAGTCGTTCCCAAGACACGCGAGGGAGCAACATAGCCGTCAACCATGACGACCGCGTGGAGGCCCCTGCTGATGGCCGCTGTGCTGTCGGCTTTGCCAAGTGAGTACTTTCCTCCACTACAAACACTTCCTCCTCAGTCTCGTGTGCACCTTGGCCCGGAGACTTAAACGCGCGGTTAGGAAACGTACAATGCGCGCTGCGGCCGGTCGCCCCAGATGTCTTGTCCGAGAGAATCTACCGCCTCTCTTCCAAGTAGCGCCTAGTTCCGCTTGCTCACGCTGTGGGCCGGTTTCGACAGCGCGACCGGTTTCACGCACCCACCTGCGAACCCAACGGCCGTCGGTTCGAACCATGTCTCGCGCGGTGGTACTCCTGTAAGTTTGATTAACTCGCGACGCGTTCCCCAGTTACCATCAGTATGCCTACATATCAAGACAGATACCGAAGCCTTATTGTCAAAATATCAAGACAAATATTTCAGTTCGTATGCATATTTTTTAACAATGATTGTCGTGTAATGCCACAAATTGACAAAACTGTTTTGATTGTTCCCACTTCAAAACTGACACGTACAGGAACCAAACCACAATCGTTACAATGGGCAAGGGTTTACAATTAAACAACAAATATTCAGGGTTATCTTCCGGGCATTATTACTGGAGACATGTGATTTAATATTTTGAATTTAATTAACACGATTTTAATTATAATTTATATGGTCCAGCGTTTGTTGTAGAAGAAAACGTTTGCCGGCCTGCTGACCCAAAATTGATGAGAAGGTGTTCTTTTTAATCTGTGATTTGTTTCATCAGATAAAAATATTTGTGGTGGGTTTGATGCGTATATTTCTATGGCCTACCATGTACCTCTTTCGCGAAATGATGATTTACAAAGGAGCATGTAAGCAAGAAGTTCAGCTCTCTGTTTTTTTTTTACTCGCTTCACTATGAAAACACCATGTCATCGGCACGTAATTAGAGAAGTCGAAATTTCCCCTTGATAATTTTAAGTATGTGAAATGACTCGAATACCTAGAAACCTTGCCAAGAGTCTGTAACTATACCGTGTAGGGTCTGACAGTTTGCTCTTGATATCTCACAAGCTTACTAGATATTGAGAATCTGATGAGATCAGCAAACATATTATTGGAATACCAAACATACACATCATAATAAGTGCAAACAAAAAAAACTGAACTTACGCAAACACACGAAACGAACGTGTCACGAAAATATTTTAAAGCAATTGTATTTGTAATAGTAATAACTGATATATTTAAAATAAGTATTTACCTTTCACTGATGTAAGATTCAGAAATCGTTAAGGGGTTTAAGGAAATGACTGAACAGAAAATTATGTTTGATTTATTGTAATGACGTATCCTTCCATGTATTTTTTCGTAAAAATTCGCCCGTTGACCCCCTCAGTCGTGAATGCGAAAGAAACACCCAGCTGTGGCTAAATTAAAACATGTCAGCCTTAACACAGACAGTATAATTCATGAACATGTCACCCTTAATTCCTTACAGTATTTTGTAATCTAGGAAAATAAATTACTTTGAAATTATACACCATCCAAATTTCCGGGAATATTATATTCAAGAAATATTCCACGAGACAGGACAAAGTCATGTAAATTTGTATTATTTTTTGATAATATTGTTAAGAACCGAAGGAAATTAAACCATCCACCTGGTTATTTAGTATAAAACAATTTTTTTTTTTGGCCTGGAAACTGTGTCGATGTAATTGTGTTAACAGCAGTCAATATCTTTCGTAGACATACACTGTTGAACCAACGCGATCCGAAGTCAGCTTCGTAACTGTGCCCCGTAATGTTATAAATTGGAAAGGGGTTGTTGATGTACACACCTGTGCGACTGCTGCAGTTCAACGAATGTAGTAAATTGACGGAATGTAATCGTGTCATTTTTTTTTTTTTTTTTTTACTTTTACTTCTACGAGAATGTGTCCGGTTTAGTTATCTGTGATCATCAGTTACTCATGACTAGAGACACGCCAATGTTGCGATATTATCTAGCAACATACTGACACCGCGTTACTATGAGCTCATCTGACTTCTATGTTGGCCGGCAGTTCGTGCGGCGCGCCTGAAAAACATCTTCAACCCAGATGTAAAATAACTAAGATGTAAAATAACCACTAGCCTGTAATGCGGGTACGCAAATATACGAAGGTGCGGAGCTAGGGACCCTGGTTTTCGTGAAGATAATTTTACCACACTTTTCTTCAGTGCCTTAAGCCCAGTTTACACCGAAAAAATAACAATAACATTGTAAATTACGAAATGTTAGTTACGAAAATGTTATCAACAAATTCTAAGCTATGATACACTATTTTATAACAATGTTGACAGCAAATGTGTTATTAACATTGCCGAAAACAACAATGTTAAAAACAAAGTTGTAAGAATGATGAACGGAGCTAACAGCAGTGTTGATGACAAAAATTCCTACAACATTTCTAGTAACATTTGTACCAACATCCTTTAGTCTAGACCATCTTAGAATGGGTCGGGAAAATAATGTTATCAACAGTGTTTCTGACAAAGTTATTAACATGTTTCTAAAATTCATAACTTTTGTTGCTAGCAAATGTTTTCAACAAAATGTTGGTAGCAAGTTTTATTAACATTATTTATGAATATCAACATAGTTAATGACAGAATGTTGGAAAGAATGTTCATAACATGACGTTGTCAAAAATTTTCAAGCATTTTTAATGTTATCGTTGGAGTAAACTAGGCTTTACGTGATTACCTGCAGCTCCGCTTCATGACCAATGATAGGATGTTTTAAACACTCAGACGTGTGGTATCGCAGTAACGTGTTCTGATTGGTGCAGTCAAATAAGTGACGGCTCTACACAATGACACGTTGCCAATAACCACGAAGTAGAGCTGCCGATGTGCACACAAGGCAAATAAACAAAGTGACGCAAAAATCTTTTCGCGAAAATCAGGCATCCCTGCCCGCAACAAAAAAAAAATCATGGAGAGTGTACGGGTTAATATAATCCAGTGAATTCTAGCCTGTCGGCAAATAATAACGTGAAATTTTCACGACTCTACCCACGACACTTTTTATGACTGGGGACCGGAACGATTCGCGAATACATTTAAAAACAAGATGGGTTGTAAACAAATGTGCAAATATTCTACGATTACAATTGGATGACGATAGATTAGACAATCCCAGAAGAACTTTGAACCAATATGTCAACGTAGGAAAAGAAAATAAACTTCAAATGGTGACGGAAAGGTGTTTTCAAAACATCACCTCAATTAGAAAAATCACTTAAGTGCCCCTCAAAATGGTTATAAACAGTTTATTCTAGCTGTTATATCTTAAACTTTTAACCGGATTCGTGTGAAACTACTCTATAAACTTGCAGTAGGCCTATAGTTCGCTTAAAATATTTTACCGATAATAAAACTTGCAATATAGTTCGCTTAAAATATTTTACCGATCATAGGCGTAGCGTGAATCAAAACGGAGAGGGGGAGGCGGCCACATTACCTAGTATTTTTTAGTAAAACCACAAATATAAATTGTAAATTTCCAAGAACTTGCTGAAAATGTATAACTGTGGTAATAATTCAATACTAATATTGGCTAGAAATTTTGTTAACATTTCGTATAAAAAATAATATGAAAAGTGATTATTTTACAGGCATTATCTTTATTATTTTTTAAAACTATTTTGAAGTTGGGTGGCACGTGCACACTGTGCCCCCCCCCCCCCCGAGACTACGCCTATGGTCACCACTAAAATTGTCAGTCAGACGAGTGGTCTACGATACCACTAAACGTCGTTTCAGTGTCTTGCGATAGAGGCGATACTACACCAGATGATCCGGTCAACATCGCCCTTCGCGCCGTGCCTTACTCACGTAAACACACGGCCAAAGGCGGACGACTTCAGGTCGCCGCCATGCCTGGAGCTGTTTTGGGCGTTGAAAGATCAGAATCGAAGAGCTAAAAAGGCGACATTGATACGTGCCTCAATTGCCACACTGCCACTACGCACCATGTATGCTTTCTGACGATACGTTTATAATACGCGGTGGTAGTTTTATTTGCTATTGCAGGAAAGTCCGAAGCAAAATACAATGCGCTACTGAATCGTGCCGGACAATGCCATTGGTTTGTGGGTATTCTCCGAGATTTTTCGTTTCCCTGCCCATTCATTGCGGCGCTGCTCCATTCTTACCTCATATCATTCTTCACCAGCGCTGAATCCTTTGTTGAGCAAAATGTATTCTCTTCACTCCAGTTACATATTATAAGGGATAATAAGTTTACATCAAAATATTTTTACACAACTTTCTTTCACTGCTTCGTGACGACGTTTAAATTCCCAGTGTCTCGGGGTTTCATCCGCAAGTCACAGACGTGCGGTGTCGCAGTTAAGTTTGTTATAATAAATACTGTAAAATGAAATGCGACTGCGCAGATACATACATCCAATAACTATGCATATATGATAGTGGCGTAAAAATATTTTTGGCAAAAAATTGTTGTCCCTATTCCTAGTAGGCCCTATATATGAGTTTTGCATACATTTCGAGATACGGGAGTCTGAAGAGATCGTGTTTAGTCATGTTGGAGAGTTTTGAAAACGTGTTTGAGATGTGTGCGTGTGTTGTGACACATGCACAGTCGGCGCAGTATTTCCCAATACACTGACATACAATTGAAGCTCATGGTAGGCGGTGCCCTCAGTCGTCTTGTTGACATCGGCTCGTACGGACAGGAAACTGGGATACAATCGTCGCGGCCTATAATTGGAAACTATCACAGTATCCAGTTGAGTGATTTCAGAAAACATCAGAAAATGAATATCGATATCAGGATGGTCGGACCGGGGATTGAACCCGGTATAAGTGTCGCATGGCAATTTTTTTTTATAAATACACATGTTGACATATTGCACAGAAAATGGTACATTTAGTGCCTTGCAATTATTTAAATCAAATATATTACATTTTGTTCTTTATTTTTAAATAAGTGTACAGTAGGCACAATCGGCGTATTATTCCCCCAACACTCTAACATGCAACCGTAATATTCTCAGTGTCATTTTTGTAATTATTGAGTTTCTAAAAGGCTGAACACCATGCGGTACATACCTCACTGCGTCTCCTCGTTCGGTCCTGTTTACTAGTAAATGCTGTTTTCGAATTTTATGCACATACATCAAGACCTAAAAAGACAATTGGGTGGTTTGCTTGAGAAAGTGTGGTAGCTCTAAATAAATTACCGCTGAAAACTTAATTGAACTTCGTAAGGCAGTTTGTTTATTTTACTGTACACGTATACTTCCTTATGACAGAGATATTGGACAAGACATATAAATTACGTAATATAAATTACATACATATAATTACTATATTATATATTATAGTCAGCATAAATAAACTCATTCCTGATCCTTAGATCATCACTTTCTTCTACACTTAAAACTTTGTCACCAGCGTATGGAATATGTCTTTGTTAATCTGAAACAACCTAACAAGAAAAGGAGAAGCAAGGGAGTGTACTAGCAACAGAAGTGGACTATATAGTGTTTATTATTTAAGTATTCTTCTACTGAGTATAAAACATGTTTTACAAGGAAATCCTTCAACTGCTTTTTTAAGAGTTTTGGGTTTGAGAAATACATTTCTCTCAAGAATTTTGGAAGTGAAAGCCAATACAGAAAAAAAAAACAGACCAATTCTAGAAAACAATTTTTGTAATCGTTTTAAGCAATATTTTTTTCAATGTGACAAAATATTTTGCTTATAATATCTAACGCCGGAATGTAAGTTACAAAACTACAGCGGCATTAATTGTTCACCAGACATGTATTGTACACTCAAAGAAGATTTTGTAAAAATTCCAAGGAATTTCTTTATACTTTTTCAAATCTTTGTACGAATACAAATATATTGATCTTTGTGTATTATTTGTTTTTGTAATTTACAAGGATTTTCTTTGTATATATGCTTAGGAAAACTTAGTATTGTACCACAATCACAGGTTTGTCGGAAGTCATATAGTTCTACACAAATAATTGCTTCTGACATGCAGTCTTATGAAATAAAAAAATGAATGTGCATATTAATTACACGCTACAAAATTTAAAAAGTTAAGTCATCGAAATGTATACAGTACATTGAATATATAAAATAATATATAAAATAATATATAAAACAATGAAAAACAATGAAAACACTACGCAAGTCAAGGTGGTCTAGGTGTAAGTTGCACGGTCCCCAAATGCGAAGATGCAAGTTCGAATCCTGATGCGCATACAAATATATTTCTTAAAATAATCACACGTAAAACTTATTATTTTAAGAGTTATTTTAATGAGTTTATTTTCATCACAGTAAAATTAATGTTTCAAATTTAATTTTTTTTAAATTGCAAGTACACATGCAGAGCTGTACTCTATAATTTTACAAACGTAAAGCCTACTTTGAATTTCTTTACAGGAAAAACCTTTGGAAGCTTGCAAGGAATTCTTTTGGCAACTGGCCTACCAAGAATTTTTCCTTGTTAAAGCAAAGAAAAAATATAGTGTGCACGTTTACTCATAAAGCTAGGAAAACGTTTTTTCTACGATTGCCATACGGACTTCCGGATTCCTATAAATTTTACTAAAAGGTTTTAGCGTTAACTTACGTACCATACCCCTATAACTCACTGGGTCACTAATTAATTTATTAGGTCAAGTGTCTCAGTCGTCAAATATTTTGATGTGGACTGTACTTGAAGCAATGTTTTTTCTGGCAGGCAATAAATAACTCACGCCGTTAACGGAGATTCAAATGTCAACCAATCATAAATAAGACTTGCAGGAACTTATACGAGTCAGACCAATCACTGAGAAAGTACTTACTTGCTGCATTGGCCATTGGCTGTACTTGCTACGTATAAAGCGTTGGTCATTTGTTTCCTTCGCGTGCAAACGTTATACAATAATGGACGAGGTAACGGAACAGATTCAAGGGGATTTCATTCCATGGTCGGCATACATGTTCTGTGTTTTAAGCCAGACTAGATGTGATTTGGCCTGTAGTGTAGAAACATTTTGGGTTTTCCGAAAAATCACTTTAGGCGAATACTGGGATGGTTCTTTTACTTAGGCCATGAGCAATTCAACTCACAGTTCCTGACCTTGTGTATAGTCTCTATACCCGTCTGCAGTCTCATGACCTCGCTGTTGACAAGACGTAAAACCATCCGACCTTACCTCACCCATCATGAGCATTTTATCAATTTTATTAAAATCATATTTTTGTCACAGAATTAATTGTCATTTGGCTGAAATTTATTTGTGACAACGACGTCACATTGAAGAAAACTTTCTTTGACACGACACAAATATTGTTTGAATATGAGCCACTGCAAAGTAGTTACACCGCAATGTGTGTGTTTAAAGTGTCAAGGAAAAACGTTATAATAATATTTTTGTGCATAAAATTTGTCTTTAAAAATTCTTCAACTAACCCTTTCTAAAACATTACATTGGACTATTTTAATAGTAGGTCTAACAATTTTTTATTGATATTGATTTGCACTTTAAACCAAAATTTTCTTTCCGGCAAGCTACTTTGTAGTGTGCTGTTTATTTAAACAACATATGTGTGTGGCAAATAATTATTTTAGAGTGTAAGTGGGACAACATTTCGTGCTGACTGGGTGTACTCTACAAAGACGAAAGAATACAAAGACGAAAGAAATAATTTTAATTACTTTCCCCCTCCCCACGAGTTTTCGCCCAGCAAAATCCTCAGTGCTTTTTTTTAGAAAATGTTCCTTGTTTAGGTACGGTGAGCTTCCAGCTGCTGTGGAGCGAGCGAGTGGTGCAGATGATTGGGGATAGCGAGAGAGAAAGAGAGAGAGAGAGAGAGAGAGAGAGAGAGAGGAGAAAATGCGGCGGACCAGCTAGGCACGGCTCTAATCTAGTGAGCTGTAAGTAGGATAGCCGGCGCCACACTACGAAGTAGGCTAATACACAGATAAAATAAGCGCTTAGTCGCCGTAGCTGCAGAAGCGAGGGAGTTGCTGTCCGCGGGAGACATGTACTGTATTAACAACGCTCGATTACACGGTGAAACAGTAATTTGTAAGTTCACCACACCAATGTAAAGTAGTGTTAAGGTGTCCGCCTGCCCAGGACGCTGAACGGTGTCCATAGCTTCGACCGTTACAACAATGTGATGAATATATAAACTTGAGAATTTTTTCACCAGTACTGTGAACTGGTCTAAACATGCGTCTAAATTGTTGAAACGATCTTATTACCGCCTTAAACATCTTAAAAATTTCAAACATAAGTTATCTTCCCTCTAAACCTAAAATTGCAATTTCGGGAATTTCTCTTGTACTATCACATTTTAATTACTATGCCGGATAGTTTATTGCCCTCGACAAAAAGAACCAACTTCGAATACAGAAAGTTCTTCTCTATATCTTAAAACGAGAGACCGTCTATCTCAATATTTAGCAAATACTAACTGGTTTGATGTGGAACGTAGGTTTTTATTTCAATCCTTGTGTCAACAAAAACAATACCCACAAAGAAAGCACCGGCTATCTGTTCAATAAAATAAATAAGCAAACTGAAACACACTTACAAATCCAGGCATAAATCAAATTTACTAATTCCCCGATATCAATGATCCAACTACAGACAATCATTCAGTTACCTTTCATGTAGCCAATGGAATGCTCTGCCATATGATTTAAAATGTTGTAAAGATTAGATTTTCAAGATTAAACTTAAAGATTATTTTCTGATGTAGCAAATTAAGTAAACATCGTGTGATATTTCATTAGATATGCTTCCACTTGAAAAGTTACATTCTTGCTAAAAAAAAAAAAAAAGTGTACATCATTAAATTTTAACAGTCTGAATTGTATTTTTTTATTTGACTTTTTTACTGAATTGTATTTCTTGTACCCATTTTCTTACATATGCAGGTAATCTGAGTTGTGTACTTGTAGTTGAATATTTTTAATGTACGTACATATTTATAGTTAATGTTAAGATAGATTAGATAATATATACGTGAATGTGCTTGTCATCAATAACTATATACGATTTGTTGTAAACCGACCTTAGGCTGAACAATTCGTATATAAATAAGTAAAATTAATAAACCACCAATCGTTAAAGCATATTTTCTAGCGGTCGAAAATGGCGAAAATATGTTTTTTCGCGGTCCTCGTTAAGTGTGAAAATTTTGGAAAAATTCTAAGGCTCTTCGTTTGAATTTGACACACAAAATATCGTTTTTAAGGTGAAGTTATACTCCATGCATAGTCAGAAAGTAAGATATCTTCGTGCAATGACTAACGGTATTGTGTGTGTGTGTATATATATATATATATATATATGTATATATATATATATATATATATATATATATATATACTACTTCATGGGCACTATATATATACATACACACATATATATATATATAATACTTCATTGGCACTGGAATAAACTAACACGACGGCGATTATTTAGAAATTGTATTTTGTATGCTGCAGGATTATGTAAGTCACATAATTGATTAATTGTATACAAAATGCCCACGTAAACACTTTATTTTAAAACCAAAATCCAACTTAAACACAGCCTCTCGTTCTTAGAACAATTCTTCAATGGATTTATGTTAGTAACCGATGCGGTCGTTCCTGTACAGCAGCATAATTTTCCTCCTCGGGAAACACCGCAACATATCAACATATTTAACCACGCGTGGTTCTGACGTTTATTTAGGCCAAAGCAATAAGAAATATTTCAAGGTTGCTCTGACGACTCATTACCCGCCTGTGTCACTAATCATGTTCAATTTCTCTTAATCATTTTCTTATTCGAAATCTGGCAAGATTTATTTGAAAATATTACAATTGGAACGTTGCTAATTACATTTACATTTCATTGTGCACGTATAATTCTAAATACTGAAGATTAATGCAAACTATAATGTCGAACAGCTTAGGAGCATCTCATGCTTAAGTAAACACATATCTGTTGAGATCTACAAATTTTGCAGGCTTGACTGTAAAATACTTTGTAGTCATCAGACGTCTGTCGTTGGACGGCAGTATGTCTGCACGCATAAAGAGCTTTTCAACAAATTATTAGAGACCGGAAAAATTCGCGGGTTCGCTTACCTGTAAGCTGGCCTCCAAGAATATGTGTGCAGTCAAGCATACAACAGGTGTTCATTGGCTGCTCGCTTACACAGTTATAAGGGCCTCAATTAGTTTCACGCTTATTATAGGCTCAGCGAATTACAGGCGGCGTCAAATAAGTCAAAAGCCAACTCCAGAATTGAAAGAATGTTACAGCTGTAGGAAATCTCGCTTATACCTGAAAGAAAACGCGAACTTTTCAGGTTACTAATAATTAGACATGGTAGAAAATCGTGAGAATATTTTCTGCCGGGCGAATTCTTCAAATCACTGTAGCATCTTGCACCTTGTATGACTAGAGCTGTCGATTTTTAGTGAAAACAATTATGCAACATTTTGTATCGATGCATAACGCTCACATCTGCACCTCTGCACCTCTGCTTTGTGGCTATTGGTAGAGTGTATTTGTGCAGATGTGTCGCTTATTTGACTGAGCCAATGAGAATAAAGTTACTGCGCCACCTCACGTCTGTGATTTGCGGGTAGATCCTCATGACGTTGATAATCACTAGGGGCCGGTAATTTTCGCGAAAAGATTTTTGCAGCACTTTGTTTCAGTGCCTTACGTGTGCACCTGCATCTCTGCTTTGTGGTCAGTGATTGGATGCCTTAACATACAACGTCTGGAGGTTAAACTCGCAAATCACAGACGCGTTGTGTCACAGTTAGCCATGTACTGATTGGAACAGTCAAATGAATAATAACTCTGCCCAAAACACTCTGCCAATAATCATGAAGTTGAGCTGCAGGTGTGCACGTAAGACACTGAAACAAAGTGGGGCGAAAATCTTTTCGCGAAAATTACCGGGCCCTAATAATCACTGACCATAAAGCAGAGCTGCAGATGTGCACATGAGGCATTGAAACAAAATTTTGCATGATTATTCTCACCAAATTCACCAGCTCTATGTATGACTATACGATGGTTATGTGGCATGGTTAGAGACTTCGCGTTTTCTTTCAGGCACAAGCTAGAATTCCAACAACTGTAAGTTCGTGTCACTTTCCTCGTGGCCTTTGACGTATTTGACACCTCTAAGGCACTATAAAGAGTCTTTATAGAGCCCTAGACACCTCCTGGAAGTCTCAGAGCCAGTAATGGAATTGTAACTATTACACACCTATACCACTTTATCAACAAGCAGCTAATGAGCGTCTGCTGTCTGCTTCAGTTCACAAATATTCTTGCAGGCTAACCTACAGTTCAGTGACCCCGCGAATTGTTCCGGTCTCTAGGTATGGCTGAGATATTAACAGACGAATCACAGACGTTCAGTCAAAGCGCACTAGAATCGAATCAGCACTGGCCCAGTCAAATAGAGATCCTCCAGCAACGAAAGACAGGTGTCAGAAACATTACGTTGAAACCTATAGCAAATGGATAACTTTTTCCGCTATAAATCACTATCCCTACATGTAATGCGGGCTCACAAAGATACGAAGGCATGGAGCCAATAACGACACGGAGTATTTTGGTGAGTAGGCCTATACGTCAGTAGATTCTAGACTGTCGCCAAATTACGCGAAATTCGCATTATCTACCTGTAAAGTCTACCCTAAAAGTAGATGAACCTGAGAATTTTGTCTGGCTCTTAGTGGTATTCCTTCCAAAAATATTTACATCCCACATTTTCTGCATTGCAATACGCCTAAATCAAATATATACTGTTTGGGACTTTTCCGTAATTAAAATTAACTTGCGCTAGTAAAATATAATTCTACTCCGAAAATATGTAAAGAAAGATATGACGATGGCGGAATGGAACTTTCGAAACAGCACACGTGTTATGAATACTATTTATAATTACACCAACTTACACAAAACCGCTTTTTAAGGCTATTGTTTTTCTAAATTTTACCTCCGTAATCAATCTAAACTATGATATAGGCTGTTCATGCTAAAGTAAGCACTTCTGAAAAGCTAGAAATTTTCCTCTTTCAAAAAATCTGAATCGTTCGTCATTAATTAAGGTGGCAGCCTGCACAAGTCGCCGAGCGGTGTGCTGAGCTTCGACCGTTATAAGATTACTCCAAAACTACTTACTACACATTAATCATGTCAGCTTAGGAATATCATTCAGTGTACATTACATGTATGTACCCATTCAAGACTCACCACGTGGCTAGAGGTGGTCATTTACTGCGGGAAGAGTTGACTCATAAGTTCAAATTTAATCGGAGTGCCCGACGTCCTTTTTTCTATATTCGTATGGTTTTATTAGACTAGGCCAATGAAGACTCTGGTACAACACTACTGAACGTTTGTAATTTTTCTGCAAAGAGTTAAATATTGTCAGATGATCGTCTTCCAATCATACGGACAAACAATCTACAAGATTTAGAAATCTGCTTTGGGAACAAAGAATTTCTCAATTTTTCATTCTTTCACACATGGCTTGTATAAGCCTTGCACAAAATACGTTATTAAACTTAAAACGCTAAATTATTCACTTTAATACAAACTCTGAAAGCAATTACGGTTTTAGGTTAGCGTTACCCGAAATTCATAGTTTTTAAATATGTAATCCCAACTGAGCAGTGAACGTATATGTTGTCCGTAAAACTACACTGCATCCCATTCTAAAATTATCATCTCACATTTTATTATGTACAGTTTTGTCTTCTCTTTATGTTTTTTCGTCGTAAACATTATACAATGCAGATAATAAGTTCTTCTCCGAGAGAAGATTTATTGCAAGAAAACGCATTTAAAACATTTTACATGGCATGTTCATAGACACTGCAAAGTCGCTGGAATAGTTGACTTTTTTCTAGACTCCATCGTGCTGTGTATAACATTGAAGGTTTTGTATCGCCTAAGCACTGTGCTACCTTCAACCACCCACTTAGAACCGTACATCTTTTACTCCAGAATGTGTGTGATTTTCCCATAATGTCCGTCATGTTGGTTTAAACTCCAAAAATACACGAGAACAAAAAAAAGGCTAGAATAAGACATTTTAATGTTAAAAATTATGTTTATATATTGTAAATAATGTTTTGAGCTGTGTAGTTTATAGGAACTTTGTTTCTATATTTCCTTTTATCTCCAAATACGATTTCACTTTAAATAGGTTTCAATGGCCTTGGATTGACTTTTATACAGCAAGGGATATTTCAGATTCGTCGAGAAAATGATAGCCTATTGGCTGAAAATAACAGTAAGAATCCAATTGTGAACAAATTTTGCACGAGGCATCTGGTCGTGCACAGTTCTACTGTTAAGATATATGTTCTGTGCTTATGTTTTTAATTGTGAACCAACCTTTTAGCCAGCTGAGATGTTACTTAACTTAAAACACCCGGCTCGGTAGAGATCACGGCCAGCGATGATTTAGTGGGTGAATGGGATGTAGGGTAAGGAGCCAGGATGATGGAAGAGGGGGTGATGAGGGGAAAGGCGAGTTACAGGTTGGGACCCACCCACCTGCGCGCCAGGCATTCCTCCGTAATTAGCAGGCGCGCGCGCGCGCAGGGGCCACGCCCCCTGCCCCTCTCCTATCGCGCCTGGCCCACCATCGCGGCGTGGAGGACAATGTTTTTGTTGCATTTCTAACTGTTATGACCGCTTTATTAGCCGCGTGTGGAATGTCAGCTGGCCTGACCGGAACTAGGACGCTCCCTTCAACGGCGCTTGAGAGGATTCCTGGACCCCTTCCCCCCTCCCCCAGCTTGCCCAGACCCATCGAGACCACTCGTGTCCGTATCTGGTGCACGGCTCCAGTTACACGTCTCCCCCCCTTTCCCCTCTATCAACAACACAAACTGGGCGCCAACTGTAGTCGTCGCCATCTACTCTTGCAGCTCCAGTAATAGCATCCGACCACACGCGCTCTTCGGACGCGTTCCATTTGCAGCTGACAGCAGTTGAGATTACGGGCAATGGCTCACGGCTATCTTTGATTTACAGCATTATCCCCGTTACAAGCATTCATGAAAGGCGTATCAACCTTTTTGACATTTCATGATCCAAATGTTAGTCTTCTACACATTTCTGCATTGTTAAATTATAAATTACTTATTTATTACCTGACATTTGTTAGTAGATACGAAGGATGGTGTAACGTCTCATATTTCAACAAATGCCAGGTAATATGGGGGTAATTTGTTATCTAACAATATAAAATGGTGTAGCTGACTATAATTTAGAGCATGAATTGTCAGAAATGTTGTTACGCCTTCCTTAATGCTTCTAGCGGAGAAAATACAGTAAATTAAAAATGGCAGTGCACCATTGCCCATACTAACAGCGTTCCTTTAGATTCTAAAGCTCGGTGTACGCTATCATCACAAAAGTCCACGCTTAATTCTGTTCATCACCTTCGATTACGATTTTAAAAACATAATTACGTAGCAAAACCTCTATGTTGTGTGCATGCTATCACTGTTTTCTAATAGGCCTAAGTTTAAGTACACAAAGGAGAAACACACGCACGTCTGAATCCACTCTCATATGTATACATACTCAAGCCCCGAAAATGTGTCCATTGGCTGCTACTTCCTGGAACAGCTGAGAATGCATAGGACTGTGGATTTTAACACGCGGTTCATTGGCATCGCGAAATTTTCCTACCCTACTTGCCAGTTATACCAGCGGCAGCAAATGGAATGCTGCCTTAACTGGTCCGGACATGCGACACGTAGCGAAAGCAACTTCTTGCTTGGGAGTTAGAGGGACACTAGCAACTTTACTTTTAAAAGTCCACAGTTTGTGTCATTCGTTCTCACTCGAACATTTACGTCGTCATCGATCCAAGGTCGGACATACTTAGTGTTTTTCTCATTACACATATTCTTCCTTTAACTAGCAAATTTTTTTTTTTAAACTGGTGATTTCAATGGCTACCAGTTCCGACATTTAAATTTTAAAAATATGTATTAGTAAATAGATCAATTTCGTAGTTCGTCGTTAGCTGGAGTAGCAGGACTGAATGAAGACCACGGTCTACTGTTTGTGCTGTTTATTTTTGCGACTAACATTGTTAAAATATTAAAATGTAGAAAATGTCTTAAAGTCGTCACGTAGATGTGTTTCATAAATAGTTAGTAATATGTAGTCTCCTTTTGACAAAACCACAAAATTATGTAGTTGTGGGTTGCTACTGACTCAAGTAAATCTTATTTTAGTTATTAATAAGCCAAAATGATGTAATTTTGTGTCGTGTTAAACTCAAGCTACGTAGTGTAAACATTTTCAACACATTTACGTGGCGGTTTTTCAACATCTACTCCCTTTTACGATAAAAAGAATACTCCCCCTCCCCCCCAAAAAAAAAACATAAACCGGCTCTATTACTCGATACAAAGCGTTCTAAAGAATACGGGTTGTTAATTTTAAATTAAACAAATTTTCACGGATTTTAATTTTATGTATTTGATGCCTTAAAAACTATTTGAATAACTTTTTCGAAACGAATGTATTGTATTAATATTGTTGTTGTAAGTCATGATACCCGCTTGGTCGGCAAAACAAACCCCTTAAATTTGGGTCAAGGAGATGAAATTCTGTTTTCATTTTTATACTAGACGATTCAGGACAATCTGGACTAACATCACGAATTGATTACTCTAGACAATAGCAGTAGTAAGTGTAATTATCAACAAAGTATAATAGCACTATGTATGATCATTACAGACGGCTACAGTGACTCGGAGAATCATAAACAGGAACGTGAGCGGCCTTGGCCTGTGATATGAACAATTCCCATAATTTGCGTGGAGTTATTTCGAGAACCCGTGGTAACAAGGACAGCCGGACCGGGGATTGAATCAGGTTGCTACTAAACGCGTTTCAAATGTTTTTGCCAACGAACCTCCTACACACGCATCACGCCTCAGTCTACACCTTTAAAAAAGTTTTATAAATTTCTAACACTTGAAATGAATGTAATTAACCTGTGCGTGGCATGGGAACTTTACCATAGAATATTGCATTATTTCAATACAAAGTTCGCATTTTCACTATACGTAACATTTTTCGCATACTTTTAAGGGAAACATACCTTATTGAAAATTTCTTCGTCATATACACGTTCTTAGCATTCCAATACACATGCGTGGTACAGGTTCAAACAATTTTATACGGCCTAGCATCTTCAGGCTAAAATAATTGCAGTCTTCTCGCCGATACCTCGCACCTTTGAGTTACTCAGTGGTGATCTTACACCATTATGTACGTAATGTTACGGAAAAATATGTATTTCCCACGCCTATGCCGTTTTAGATAATCTCAACCACGATTTTCATGCCCGGAGAAGATCGCAAAAACACCCATTTTTGCGACTTGTTAAAATAAGCCGTAAGGATTACCGGAGTGGCTGTATTGGGAAAACACGAATGAACCGTTCTTTGAATTTCATTTCTAATCAGGCAACACTTAAGTACGTTGAGCAGTTTTCAAATAAACTTTCATTGGTTGAAGCTGTGCACTGCTCTCGGCGCCCTAAGCAGGCGGCCACCTTAATAGACGTTATCGCTGAGCCACTAAGCAGTATTGTAGTCGGTAAACTGCTACATGCTTTCCTAATATATGTGTCTATTAAATAAAACACACTTCAAACTATACTTACGTTTTTTTAAAAATATACTGCATGCCTATTAGACACATATTTTAATCGTCCTTCAAAATTATTACAATTGTACTTTGCAGACTGCTGTACCAGTATGATTTGAAGAACTAAAATACAGAAACTTTCGTTTGGGATAAAAGTCGTACTTTTCACAAATAACATTATAACGTCACGTCACCGCTGTATGTTCCTTACAAAGATAAACGCTATGACATAACTGCACGTCAGTTTAGTGTTCTGCGTATAAAGCCGTTATAATTATTGATGCCCGTACTGATATCGCCCATATCGCTTCCCCTTCTTTGCTGTTTCCAATGGGCAAAGAAACATCGGTGGAGGACCATGTCTTCAGAGCTACAAAATGGTCCGATGGCCCGTCAACGCCCAAATATGTAACAATATTACTATTGGCGATATGACTTATCTGTATGGGTGGATTACTTTAGTTAAGAGTAATCGTAATATAGTTGGTTCTGGATAAAATCAGCACTTTTTGAAATTCTGGTTACTCTTTTTCCTTTGAGATAATTAGTAGTTTGCTACCACTTCCACTTTTTAATGTAAACAAAGCATTCTAGGTTACAAACAAATTGTATACAGGCTGGGGCTGAATTCGACCGACAAACCGCGGGAGGTAATTCTTGAGTAAATAGTAAGCACTAAACGTAGAGAGCACTTAGTGTCCTAACTTAATATAATAAGTATTTGATGTTCGAATTTTTAAAACGGCGTTTTCCCACACGTTGTTTGCAGTAATGTCCACCGTCGCCTGTGCACTGAGATCAGCAAAACACACTTGTATGCAATATTTCCTATACTCTAGGCTCTGTAATACAACGCCGAATCCTTAAAGTGCAATTTTAACTAAAAAGATAAATTCTAGACAGTTGCAATGAGAGGATAATTTTTGTTACACAAGTCACATATCTCAATAAACCATTGTCAAATTTTCGAATTTCCTGACACTGCAAAAGTTGTATGCAAGTAGAACGTGAACACACCTGTTATTTACATAAGGCTGCTAGGTATTTTCCAGAATTTGTTGTGGATTAGAAGAACCTAACAACAAAAAATCGATGTTCAGATAATTGTCCTTCCAAGTAATTTATTTTCCCATGCATTGGGGAAACCCCATTTCAATATTCTTACTTCAAAGGCACATTTCTTTCTTATTTACTTTCAAAAACTGGTCTCTATATTTTGTGCTTATTATTTACTCAGGAATCACCTTTTGCGCTTTTTCGGTCGAATTCAGTCCCATCCTGTATATTTACCGTATACTCATAAGTAAATGCCTGTATTCAAGGTACTAAATATTTTTTAGTTGTTACAGCCACAATGGTCTTCAGATGTGCTCACTTTGTAGTGAACTACGCATATCAAGATTGTTGTACCAACAGTACGGAAGAATTTTCAGAGAACGTAAAGTTACAGTGAAGTTATCAAAGGAACAACATAAGTACTATGTATTTACTTACAGCTATCTTAACAAAAAAAAAAAAAAAAAGCCCTTTGTAGCCATTTTGAGGAGCCACAAAAACATATTTCTAATAAGCGTGCTGTATTTTTTAAATTATAGAAGCATAGTTTCAAGTGCATGTTATTTACGTATTTACGCGGATAAAGGTTGCGGTTTCACGTAGAAAAGGACACTCGCGGCACGCTACATCACCGTTCATTCGCCACGTCCAGTACATACTCGTCTTAAGGACGCTGCCTACCTCGAAGCTCAGGTGCGTGCAAGAGTACATACACATACATATACTTATATTAGGTGGGATTCAGTACCTGTCGAACCTATGCGACGTCTTCTGCCCACCTTGATATAGAATTTTAATGCATTCTTTAAATACCCTAAAAACACGAGAATATTATATTGCACTTTTTCCTTACAGTCTTATCCGTACATAAATATTTCTCTTAACAATACAGAAAAAAGGTTTGTATCTGAAAATTATGTCATAAAAATGACTGCGCGCGGTCGAATATAATTTGACATGTGAATCCTTAGCCTTGCTCATCGCACGGCCCTCAGGTAAGCAGCACCTTTAACGTACAATATGAAATACAGATATCGTTTAGGCTGGTTTTCGTTACGTGAGCACTTTGAAGTCCTGAGTTTTTTCGGCAGATGCGTATCTTTATTCTACTGGTTAGTAATAGACGTAAGCCTTACGCTGTAAGTAATCCACAAAGAGTGAAAATTTCGTCGTATTTAAAAGTTGAATGTCTGATGGCACTATAGGTATTTTTTACTATTTCCGTTTTCACACAACGGCTTTCAATAATCCTCAAAGCACCGCGAACAACGTATAACACATGTGCACTAGAAACAAAGCCTCCTTTTTGGCAATCTACTTTTAAAAATATATATTCTTTTTATTATTATTATTATTATTATTATTATTATTTGCTGTAACTACTAAAGGCTTAGCCAGTCGAATTATTGGTTCATTTTGTTTTACGCTTCTTTGGAATTCTGAGAAGAGAAATGTGAAATTTGCTGTTATAACGTGAATTTTAATTACCCTGTGCTACAGTACACGCATCGCTGTTGAACTTAGAACGTGTATTAAGGCCGCAATCAGTACAGAAATTTTTTTTATATTCTTAATTCGCTTAAATAATTACGGTCGGAATGCACGTTAAAAAGTTCAGCTGCGATGCATGTGCTGCAGCGCAAGGTAAATATAATTCACGATATAATAACAAATTTTAATTTTATCTTCTAATATTTAAAAATAACTAAAACAATCCAATATGGCGACTGGTGTAGAGCCTTTAGACAATTGACACTCAGAAGTGAAACAGGCAAGTTATGACTAGGGGCCGGGAAAATTGGCGGGTTCACTGTCCTGTAGGCTAACCTCCAAGAATATATGTGAAATAAAGCATATCGTAACTGTTCATTAGCTGCTCGCTTCCACAGTGAAATAGGCGTGCGTTTAGTTACATGTTTGTTATTGGCTCAGCGACTTACAGGAGGTGTCAAATAAGTCAAGAGCCAATCGCGTAAGTGGCACCAACGTACAGTTGTTGGAATTCTATACCTTGTGCATAAAAGAAACGTGTATTTATCAGGTCCCGAGTAGAGACCTGAAAAATTCGCGTTTTCTTTTGGGCACAAGCTAGAATTCCAACAACTGTAAGTTTGTATCTCTTTCCTAATTGACCTTTGACTTATTTGACACCTCCTGTAAGTCGCTGAGCCAGAAATGGAAATTTAACCTATACCACTTTAACCGCAAGCAGCTAATACGTATCTGATGTCTGCTTCAGTTCACAGATATTCTTGCAGGCTAACCTACAGTTCAGTGAACCCGCGAATTTTTCCGGTCTCTTATTATTAGAAATTATGGTATATAGCGAAAATATTTTATGCCTACATATCCTTGAAGAGACTGTAGTTTCTTAACAATATATGTAGGGCCATGAACTTTACTCGAAAATAGTTTTTCCCCAGTTTATTTCAGTGCCTCACGCGCACATCTGCAGTTCTACTTCGGGGTTATAGGCAGTGTGTCTGTGTGAAGCGACGTCTCTCATTAGAATGCGCCCGTCACAATACAGTTACTGCAACACACGTGATTAGCGGGTAGAACCTCAAGACACGTGACAGTTTAAACAACCAATCACTGACTATGAAGCACAACTGCAGATGTGAACGTAAGGCACAGGAACAAACTGAGGCAAAATTCTTTTCGCGAAAAGTTCATGGCCCTAGATATGACTCGATGATGCACTTCTCACACAACGTAGCTGTCTGCAGACCAATAATAAGCATAAAATATTACAATATCGGGATTCTTATTGGCCCAGTCAAATAGGGTTATAGTTCCACATACAAACTAAATCCAGTAATCTTCTGGTAAGCTGAATATGTGTTGAAATCTAGCAAACAGTCAAGTTTTCCCGCGATAAAAAATCATCTCTAATAATAATAAACGACCCGGAGTGGACGGCAGTCGCATAAATGAAAATTTTGTGCATTGGTTTTAAGCGACCTAATAATAAGTTTGAATAGGGCAGTGAAATATTATGCTGTGGAAACAATTTCCCTTCCTAGCACAAACTTTCACAGTTATACCCCGGCATTTGCCGGCAAACGTGGCGCTCGCAGAGCCCACATCCCCATTGGCGTCGTCCGGGATGTGCATCTGCAATTTGACTGCAAACACCGCCCCCCCCCCCAATCAAAATGTTAACCCTTCGTCCTAAAAAAATAATTCTTCCGCATTAAAACTATGCATAAGACCTCACAATGTCAGGTCAGTAAAGTCACGAATGTGTCCGTGCTGTAGTTACAAGAGTGTTTGTGGTGTGCTCGTGGACTATTATACATCCGGACCATCTCGCATGTCGCGGCGCGCTCTGCAGCACACCAGGTATGCGCCGCTGCAATTTGTTGCCTTCGAGCAGGCGACGCTCTGAATGGCAACATTTCTCTCGCCGTCACAACTCTTCCCCTGGCGCAAGCAACCGCGCCGTGCACGGCCAAGGACGCCGGGGCGGGAGCAAAGAACAGCTAACACCGCAGAGGCGAAGTTAGCATTTCAGATCATGATTAGAACCAATGATTATTGTTGGAAAGACTTAGACGAACTTGTTTCTTTGCTTTACGTGTACATCTGCAGCTCTGCGTCATGGCCTTGGTGCGGACGTGTTGCTCACTTGACTGCGCCGATCAGAGTAAGGTTACTGCGTCATCACACGTCTGTGATTTCCGGGTAGAACTCCGAGACGGCGAGAGAAAACATCCAGTAACAGATTACGAATCAGGGCTGCAGATATGTACGTACGGTATTGAAACATGTCGACGCAATTTTTTTTTTTTTTTTTTTTTTTTTCACTTTAGTCATGATACTTTATTTATTACTGATTTTACGATAGTTAATTTTTAGCCTATGAAAGTTCACATATCAAGACAAACACACCACTAAACGGTTTTACTTAATTATTTAACTATCGAAATGTAACTTAGTCAACTAATCAGAAGAGACCTAAAAATGTTGCGTTATTATCTGAGAGCAGACTGGGCTCCAAGGTACTGTGCGCTTATTTGACTTCAGCTGTTTTTCGGCAGTTTGTGTGGCACACCTCAAGGAGTTTCTCAAACCAACGACTACTATAAAATGCCTACTATCCTGTAATGCAGGCACATAAATGTTCGAAGGTTCGGAGTCTATAACGTTACGGAGAGTGTTCGGTTGAATATAGGCCAGTGAATTCTAGCGTACCGCGAAATAAAAACGATAATTTACATGAAAAATTTTAATATATTGTCAAAAAAATGGAGACTTTCTTTCTGGCATACACGTGTTATACGTACAGACTGGAAAAATTCGCGGAGTCGCTGACCTGTAGCTAGCCTACAAGAATATGTAAATTTGTGCACTGTCGCAAACAGCAGCTGTTCGTTAGCTGCTCGCTGACACAGTAAGATGCGGTCCTGCATATAGTTACATTTTTATTACTGACTCAGGTCTACGCTGTTCACGGTGTTTTGAGGACTATAAAAGTCGTTTTGTGGGGGGGGGAAATGTAAAACAAATATTTTATATAGTACCACCAGACTGTGAAATTTACACACTTTGCTGATCTGATTACTTTCAGCATTAGGGTGTATGTGTATTGTTAACCAGTGGAGTAAAGATAAACGTCTGCCGAACAAAAAAAAACTCAGGACTTCAAAGTGCATACGTAACGAAAACCAGCCTCAAAGTTACCTGTATTTCATATTGTACTGTACATTAAAGGTGCTGCTACCTTAGAGCCGTGGAGTGAACCATGACAGGGATTTACATGTTAAATTATATTTGGCAGTGCTCAGTAATTTTTACGACATCGGTTGCAGACACAAACCGTTTTATGTATAAAGATGAGAAAAATAGACTATTCCTGCAAGAATAAAAATTTCAAGGGAAAATGTGCGAGGTGATACTTTCGTGATTTTGATAATGAGAATACTTACTTGTTCATAATTTTTAGAGTATTTAGAAATTCACCGAAATGTTTACAGAAATATGGTCCTAACCGATATGAATGAAAACGTTAGTGGTGACATAGGTAAGAAGGGAACTGAAACATACCGAATAAAAGTTAACATGTACATACGCCACAGAGGGCTTTAAGGTAGATCCTGAAGAGCTATGGAACGATCCCACAGCGCGTGAGTACCTGCAGAATAAAAACAAGGATACAATTTTTTTCGATTTGAAGCAATTTCGCAGTGTTTGTTTCGCAGACTAGAGCGTATGCCAGTGGAACCTAATATAAGCCTAAATTGCAATAGTGCATACAACTTATAGGTTTATAATAGATAAGTATAGGGCCCGGTAGTTTTCGCGAAAATATTTTTGCCCCACTTTGTTTTAGTGTCTTACGTGTACACCTGCAGCTCAACTTCATTCATGATTATTGGCAGAGTGTTTTTGTGCAGGGTTATTATTCATTAGACTGTGCCAATCAGTACATGAATAACTGTGACACAACACGTCTGTGATTTACGGGTTTAACTTTCAGACGTTGTATGTTAGGGCATACAATCACTGACCGCAAGCCGAGATGCAGGTGCGCAGTGGTGCAAAAATATTTTCGCGAAAACTACTGGGCCCTATAGATAAGTGTCAAAGGTTTTCCCAACAATAAGGGAAACAACCACGAAAAACATAAAACCGTAAAAAAAAGTTAGTTTATAGGTTATACACCCGTATTTTCTATAAATTCCAACAAAATTACGTAAGAAGGGTGTCATATATACTTCAGAAGTATTTTAATTATATGATAAATTTTCTACTCGAGTTTTACGTGACAAACACTGTGGGAAAAAAATCAGCCTCAACCATAAAAATTAATTAATATCTTAGTAGGGAGTCACCCCGAAGGCAGGGAGGGTAACTCACCCCGTAGAAGCAGACTTTAATTTTGGGAGTTCGTAGGCGAATAAAAGAGGTGGGACAACTCCAGACATAGCGCAATACATGGCTGTACCTTCACCCGTCACTGTTAGGCTGCGTTACTTTAAGGGGTATTGATCCCTACCACCTTGGATTTATCTGTTTCTTCTCGATAACTTCTGCTCCAGTCGATGTATCAAAATTTTTGTCACGACAAGGCATAGATACAAACTTAATCGATTTTCTGTAATTGCTGGAACCATAATATATTCATTATTTTTCAACGGGAAACAGCTGAAAAGGAAAAATTGCTTTATTTACGGGAGCGACTACAGAGGCCGCAACATTAACAGAAACAATGCCATATGGATTCCAAAAAGTGAATGAAACAATAAACTATGCCTTGTCAGCGTGAAAAAAGTAAAACAACGTGTCTATTCCCTGATTTATAAGAAAAACCGTAAAACCGATCTGACAGGGATCAATCCCCCTTAACCAACAACCACTATTAAAATTTGTATGTTTTCGTATAGTTCATAGACTTAAAATAATATATTCATTTACACTGCTTGCAAAATATATAACAAGGGTAGTAGTTTGCTGATTTCACGTTTGAAATACTCGCGCGCACGAGTTACCAATTATCTGCTTTGAGACTGCAAAACTTTCCGTTTTCCACCTGTGTTACGTTCAGTCATTGCGTATTATCACACTGCCTCCCAAACACCACTCCATGGAGTGTTACTGCTTGACGTGGCAACGTCGCATTGACTTGCCGTCTCGCCTGTCACCAAGTTTCAGTCTCAGTTGGTTACTTCGCTCGACATGCTGTATCTTTCACTGCTCTAGGCGGGGCCAAGTCCGTTCTTAGTTTGACAGGAGAATTCGGATAATTACTCATAACATTTATTTTTAGATACATTACATTTTACGATTATGTGTTTTTCTTCCCTTTATTATCGTAAGGAAATATTTGGGTTTCTTTTAATTGTGAGAAATAATTAATATATAAGATGTGTGAACATCGCAATAGTTCGTATATAATATGCGAAATTAAAGATAATGGAATCGGTGTATATCGTTATTGTAATATTTTCCAATAAATATATCATAATTTTGGATACAGTAAGTAGCCTAACAAAGAATAATTTTTCATGATGAACGATGACCGCCCTCTTCAATTTATTTACGTTACTAAAACATTATTTCGTTGGATTATATTCTTAAATTCTGGGTTTGTGAAGGCATAGTGAGTGTCATCATGTGACTTTCAGCCAGAGAGAATATCATATGAGAGTCCTAACTCCCATGTTAAACAACGAGGACCTAATTTTTCGCCGAAGACGCCCGAAGTAGACTGCAGTTTCCTCCTCCCTAATACCAACGTCCGAACACGCGTCATGAATTATGGAGATGAATGTTTCAGTATTACCAAATATCGTAAAAGGTTACCATGTTAATAATATAATTTTCATTATTACGTTTAACAATTCAACAAACTAAATAAAACAGTTATTAATGACATAAGTTAGTATAGAGTCGTAATTTCATTTCGTTGTTATTTCATTGTATCGTGTATTTTCCGTTGCTTAAGTTACCAGTCGGAGAAGGTAAACTTCGGCAATCTTAGGTTAAGGTTTTATCTTCACTATTACAGTTATGAGGCCTGCTTTCGCGCCCTATAGTAAAGTTGGACAGGCTAACATAGCTATTTTTTGGCTCAGATAATGTTAATTCTTCTACATGTTAGGAAGTTCAATGTCATTAGTCTGGCAAAGGACAATTTCCGTCACTAATAGTACTACTGTCGGTAAGTAGTCACATTTGTGCTGACGCTTATTGTAAGGAACTTCGTTCCTCGGCAGTGTTCGGTTTTCACCCGAAGTCCCCTCGCGTCAGAAAGACCTCCAACCGACATCAGCGCATCTAGTAGCGGGAGTTACCCGTGCCAGACTCGTACGTAAGGAATTACATAATCTTCCTATTCTGTAGTAGAATGAACGTTAGATCAGAGAATATTTGCTGCGATCATAGTATGTTATCTAGGATAGGTAAACTAAATCCTTAACCGAAGGTTACCTCCTCCGTCGGACAACTTATCAACGAAAGTGAACGTTACAATAAAATAATTACGAATTGATATTCTGCATATACACTAACGAATGTCAGTAGCAAATAGTTTCCTTTACTGTGTTGAAAAGTTAAATATAATAACGAAAGTTATATCATGAACAATGCAATTCTGAGACGACTCTCTTATTGACGATAGTATGTTAAATTACCACGTGCCTATACAGATTGCATATTTACTTAAGTGTGCAATTTTGAATTCAATTTATATTCAAAATTGCGAACGGTTGGTGCTGTCATGCAGCTTTCGTATGTAAATGCGCAATCCAACAAAGAGCACATAATAATAATTCACAAAAAAAAAGTAACAGAAAATTCTTTTTAAAAGAAAAATATACAGAGGTACAAATGACTAAAAATTAAACTTGTGCTAAATTTCGTGTTCTGACGTTGGTACTAGGGAGGGGTGAGTTGATTTATACTTCGGGTGTTTTCAGCGTAAATAAGGCGTTAGTTGTTTAAACTGGGAGTCAGAGCTGTTATTATGGTCCCTGGGTAGTGCAGAGTGGCATAGAACTGACCCAAGCACATTGGCGCGTGCTGAGAGGTGTGTTGTAGCCCAGGGAGTAAGTCGCGACCACTTCCTTGACGGCAGGTAACGTGTCGACACACTTACCTTCAACTGTAGATTACGTATTACTCGAGTACGTGTCAGCGGCTCCTTTCACGTGTCTCGCTCTATAAGCTCTACGTGCTTTCCCCGTCACACGCTGGTCGAGTCAGGTAGCCAACTAAAGTTTTACACCATAAGCGGATTACTTGTTAGGAATATAAATATGAGGCTTAAAATGCATTATAACGTTTTCTGCTGAAGATTTTGTCGAGGTATATGAAAAAACTATGGAGTTTCAGAATACCTTCATTACAAGAACAGTTTATTATTTTAAATTTGAGATTTATAATATTATACACAGGTTATTAATGAAAGTATGTTACAAACTTTGCGAGACGATTCCTTGTAAAATTTGAGTTTATATAATGTAATGCACGTTTTTGGCTTGCGCTAATCTTAAGGGAGAAATACACAACTGAAAATTGAATTTGAAAACCATCATTTGTCAAAATAATAAAAAATAATGATAAATAAGTGTATTTCCTAGTGCGGTTTAGCAATAATATGTACAGTTTATGTAAAAATGGTTTCGAATACATTACGCCTTCATTACATAATATGGTTGGTACAAAGTTTTTTTGCAAACAATTTTTTTGCTGTTGCATTATTTGGCAGTTGAATTATACGTTTTGTAGCAGGGAAGCCTCAATGAATAAAACAAGTCACATTGTCGCAACACGTTCAAGTAAACCGTTTTCGATGGAATGAATAATACGTAGAAAATACGGGGGAGGGGAGGGCCCCGCTAGAGCAATCGCCTCCCACCAAGGTGATCCGGGTTCGATTACCCTTTGGGACGGTACCCGGATTTCCGTATGTAGGAATCGTGCTCAACGATGCCTCTAGTCGGCGGGTTTTCTCGAGGTTATCCCGTTTCCCCTACCCCTTAATTCCAACGCTGCTCCATACATCATGTCACCCCCTCCCCACCAACGCTAAAGATCTCTTCACTTCACGTAGAAAATGCGTAGAAAATGCGGATCCTTACAGGTAGGCAACGCACGATACATAGGAGTCAAAACTGGCATTATATATAACTCTGTGTCAGTTTTTCGAAGAATTATCACGTGAAATTTGAAACATTCTCTTATTAGCATAATGAATTCCTTGACATTAAAATTAACCTACACTAAAAAGTATGCATTGCAAAAGTACACTATCTTTTCAAAAACCCCAATAAACTTAATGAAATAATTTTAGTGGAAAATTGGTTTACCACCTCCCGTTTATAAATTTTGGTGCTCAACAAAAACGGTCAAGAAATTGATATTGAAGGTAACAGTCATGCACTGTTAATTGTTGTGCCATATGAGCAAGCAACGTTGGCGTGTTGTCCATTTCGTGACTGTACCTGCACGATATTAGTTACCAGTATCTTTCTTTCTCTTTCACTGTCAAACGTAGTTAAATTTTATTTACAGTTTTTTGTTAAACGCCAAAGTGGTAAAGAATCTCTCCTCTAAAGGGTTATTTATTTACACAAATTTCTTGAATAACTGTAATGTTAAAATCACTGTCTACTTTTGCTGCACATATCGTCTAATGTAGCTATGTTCGAACGGACACATCAAATATAATATTTGGACGGCGTTATGCATCAACCAGCTATGCGCCAATCGATATTGTTAAATAATACAGGTGAAAACGTTTTCAGTTTTAAAACTGTCTTTAAAAGTATTTTGGTCCTGTAGCGTGTTTCAAATATTTCTTTCACAAGACTAAAATAGGCTTACTTCTCGTAAGAATTGTTCAAAGTTGAGAACCTTTAAATACATTTTATTTACAACTAATAATTGGCTCATAGCTGGTTGATGCATAACACCATCCATTTGAAGTTACAAAAATAATCCTTTTAAGTAGGATAATATGAAAATCCATATTTCATTTCTTAGGTCTCGTCAAGCTTTTTAACATAAAAACCTATAAAGTACGTTTAGCCACATATTTGGATCCCTAACAGGTTTTCAGAAACTTATGTCAGTACCTACCGGTGTTCAGTGACAATGGGGACTGTACCTTGAAAAATAATTTAATATTTACATGGTTCTTACTACTTATTTCCGCATCAAATGCAACCACGTAAAGTAATAATTCCATGCGCATTTTAATTTTCAAGTTATTGAGCTTTAAAAATTCAATATTTTCAAATCAAACGCCGGCGTAAACATTGAAAACACGTTTTTATTGGCTAGCACGCGTATGAAGAAATTGGACAGTTTTTTTTTTTTTTTTTGCTCGCCGCCGTCCGCAAGGTATAACATGTTTTGAGATTTTCACTGATTAAAAAAAAAAAAAAACTGGTTATAATGGTTCCGGTTACTTAAAAGCTAACTCGGGAAATTCGCTCGTTGTTAATGCATGCACGATGGTAATTTTTTTTATTAATAACGAATATTTGACTGGAATTTGGCACTGATTTGGTAGGAGTGAAGACAGCACATTTTTTTCTATTTTTACGACGTTTTAGTGTTAGGACTGAGTTATGTCACTTTAATTCAAATTCTCGAGTGATAACTTACTACAAATTAATTTTATTGTTTCAGATACAGTCAAGAATAATGCATTTTTGTTTAAAACGTCAACAGAATAAGTTCATACGCGTCCAAAAAGCGAGCCTACTGAGCTAATAGTTTAAATGCGTTTAATCAAACCTGGCTCTTACAGACTGATAATGGAGCATTCTGGCTGCACAAGTTGGGAAAATAATATAACAGATTAGTATTTCTAATAAAAAGAACTCTTTCCTCCCAATAATTTTTACGTGTCTAGTGAGAGGTCTTGATAGTGCTGCCACATGTTATCAAATTTTGCAAGACCCCAACCACCTCTCGAATTATTGGCCAATCATGGATGCCTTGTTGTCGTCTATTGGCTAAGTCGTTTCGACAGGCGGGGCGGCCGCACAGCAGAACAGCAAGAACACAGTGAATTGAACAGACGTCAAGATTTGATCGAAACTTTTAATTTAAAAGTACTTAAATTATTTTATGCCAACCGTGTCGTACTGTACACAATACATTGAAATAACCACTGAATACATAAATGGTACTTTTGTCGCTAACAGCAGACTGTTTTAGGTATTGTCTTGTAGAAATCACACAAAGTCCTACATGTATTGTCACGTGGCGTTGTAGTAAATCTTGCATTTGGCATAAATTCAGTTGTATTGCTGAAATAGGAGCTTACTGTACACGTTTATAACCCTTCGAAGTTCACGCCATGCCCGTTCTTACGACATAAACAACTATATTTAACGCAATTTCATGAATTAAACGTAAGTTGCTGTTTTAGAGCTAGAGTAAACAGACACGCAATAATAAGTTCAATGACGTCACAGGGACATCAACATGGCGGCACTCGTTTTTACTGAGCTAAAATAAACGCTCTTTTTTTTGTTTTTTTTTTTTTTTTGCGTTTTTCTCGAGCTATACGGACGCAAATAGAGAAAGTGTGGTATCGTTATTCATTAAATTAAATGTACTTTTAAATACAAGTATAATTTTAAAATAAGTAATTTTCCCATTGTCACTAAGAAAAACCGTTTACACGAGTGGCGAGCTTGTCGATCCTGGCCACGTTGACAGATAGGTGTCGTCTAGATTAACAATATCTGCTTGGCGCAACCAAGTATTTGATTTGTATATGCCGAAATAAATATGTTTGTTGCTGAAACAAAATAACTTTGTTGTTTTGTATTTTTTGCTCAAGTGTTATATTTAGTCAGTTCAACTAAGTATTTATTTGGCTGTATATAAATTTGTTGTGGAATGATATTAAAAAGAATACATCAGCACTGAGAATCAAACACGGGCCCTCTTGTACTAAGGACTGTTGATTTGCACCCTCAGCCCAGCCAAGGCTGATGCGTAAAGACAAACTCATCCTACCAGATATGTATGTCAAATGCATGAAATTTATGCAGACGCATATTAAGAAATTTTACGTCTTTATTTTTCGTTTTCTGTAGAAATTTTTTTTATAGGGATCATTAGTAGGCTACTTGAGTGAAGCATAATTAAATATACAAAAATGTAGCTATGATGCTACGAGTCAGAGACACTGAAAACAAACTCTCGTTGTGTGATTAAAAACTACGATGTTCACAAACCAAGAAGTTCTGTTGGCAGAACAAAATGAACATTTGTGTATTTCCAAACAAATTATTCCACTTGCGTCTATCAAATATTTTTTTTTTATTGTCAGGCGTAATTACTCTGTCAAATAAACTACGTATTTTGCTGGGTCAACAAAATCAGGTGTCTTGCTTTTGGTATTTTATTCTAGTAACCAAATATTTCGTTACTTAAGAGTAAATATATATTTCGCCATAGTTAGACAAATATTTGGTAAAAATTTCTTTCGGTGAGTCTGGATACGACATAGGAGCTGATGTGGCAGGACACCGGGGCACCCTAATAAAAATAATAATAAAAAAAACACTTTCACAGCACGTAATGTCAACCAGAGCTTGAACTGTAAATACTGGAGATGAAATGATTGAGTGCAGCTACTGGATTGATTGAGAGTTCTTCGTAAAGAGAACGTGCTGTTGGCAGAGAACGACTTGGGGTGAATATGGCCATTTCGAAAAATATTTTCCCACATATTGCCACCCCGAGTAAATACATTTAATTGTGATAGTATATTTCAAATAATAAATGTCCACGTGAACTTTAACTAAGTCAGAAGTAGAGTGTCTGGCAGTGTAGCACTGCACATGGCTGTACAACATGCATCGTTCGTTAAAACTACTACTGTAATAATAAAATTTGTCAGTGAGGTACAATTTCAATTGTACATGAAAGAGGGATGTTTATAATTTGCAATACTTCAAAATATTTCTTTCATTAGAATTTTAAGACGTATGAAAAAAATAATTAATCGAGTCTTTATTTTTGGCAAAATAAAAAGCCTTAATTCCGTTAGGAATGCTTCACAAACAACACTGCATATAAACCGTCTTCAAACTTCTCCGTCACAATAATTTCTATGCTTGTAAGTCAATATCAATAATTTTATTTACGATAATTTTGTGAACATGTGTTTCCATTTACATTATGTAATAAGTTCTAAAATAGTTTTTAACAAAATTACTCATATATCCTTTAAACATAGACATTATTGTGACGAAGAGTCTGAAGGTTTACTAACAAAATGTTGTTCCTAAAGCACCCAAAACGGAAATTAACATTTTCCCCCAGCAATAAAAACTCTGATAGTTAAATTTTAGACACGTTAAAATTTAAAATAACGTTTGCAGTGTTACAAGAAATTATAAGTTTATTTCTGTCGTACACAATTTAAATGGAATATTTATGACAATGTATATAGTTTTGGCAACGGTTTTTTACATATTGTACAGTAAAGTGCAGAACTCCATAGGTTGTCACTCTACTTTTACTGTAATATTTACTGACAATTGACTCATATAAAAAATAAAAACTGTGTAAAGGTGTCCCATGTCATCCATGCTTTCGGTATATAATTTTCGGCCTGATTCTGTTTCTATGATTCCTAGTAGTGGATTCTACGAGGAGTTATAAATGCAACAGCCTGAGGTAGTGCCTTCACGTTCACGCAAACTTTCGAAAGCACTTAATGAAAATTATAATACAACAGGTGGATGTAAAAAACAATGAAAATTTGTTTTTTGCACGACTTATTTTAAAGCAAATAATTTTTACAACTGGAATATAATGGGTCTCGTGACGTCTATATTCACTACGAGTTACCTTATTTCTGTATTTAATTTAATGCTTACTATAAAAATTAAAAAAAAATAACTTTACAACCTTCACATGTAATCTCTGTGTGATAATTTTTTTTAGTGTAAATATTATTACAAGTATTATCCGCAAGCTTAGCCGAATTTCGTACGAATACTTGACTTGTGATTTTTTTTAAGCTGCCGAAAAGATTTCAACATTTTAGTAAACTATTTTAGTACTGTACATTTTGGCCGTTTACGAAAAGTAACATTCTAGAGTTTGCTGAGATTTCTCGATCAAGTGGCAAACATTTTCGATCCCCAGAGTGACGATAAAACGAATTCGAGCGGTTAGTTCGGTTAACTTTTTTGGACACAAGCAAACTATACATATGGATTACTTTTTAAACGACTCTAGTAGAAATGTTAGTTTACCCAGTATCACCTCTTGGCTATTCGTGAACGGCTTTCTCTGGTTGGCCAGATTGTATATTATTAGAGATACTAATATTTTCGGAAAATAATTTTGCAATAACTTGTTTCAGTGTCTTCCGTGAACATCTGCAGCTACTCTTCGTAGTTATTGGCAGAATTTCTTTGTGCATAGTTATCACTCGTTTTCTATGCCTATGAGATTAAGGTTACTAGTATGATTTGTGTATGATGTGTATGATTTGCAGGTAGAACCCTAAAACGCTTATAGTTAAAAAAAAAAGCCAATCACTTGCCATGAACCGCAGCTACAGATTGCAACGGTAAAAGTTGTTGCGAAATTCTTTTCACAAAAAAATTATTATCTGTTGAATTCTACTTCGTCGATTTAGTAGTGCTAGAGAAACTCTTCGCTTGCCTAGGTGACATCAGATATGTGTTGGCTAGAGTGAAACCACGACATACCCGACAAGCAGGGTGACAGCACTGACTCCCATCAGCGGACCAACGGGCCGAATCTCCGCTTTTTCGGCGCGTGTGAGTTTTCCCCCGGTCGACCGGGTCGAATATTCACTTTCTCCTTCAGTTCGCCCGTACATTAATTGCTTGGGCACACGGCACTTTCACTGCCCGCTTTCCTGTCACTTTCTTCCATCCACCGACCCCTTCTAACCCCTCGGCCATCTCGCTGTCTCTCTCCCTTGATTAGTTGCGACGTCGTAATTCGCTCGGCACACAAGAGGCGTCTCTGCCCGCTGTAGGTGGTTCGCGATAAATGGAGCACTTTTGAAGACCATATTTTCTAGAGTAATCATTAAAAAACATAATTTATTGTGACTTTGTACGTTAACTACTGAGTAAAGTACAATCTAGATATTTTGATTGTTATTTATGTTCGTTTGTTCATATTTAAAAGTGGCAGGAAGTTAATAATTATCTAAAAGGAAAAAAGTAACAACGATTTCAAAAGTGTTCACTTTATCCCGAACCAGCTATACAGACTTCTGTATGCGTATACAACCTCGGATACTGCGCTTGCCAACCTTCCCGCATTTAACGACACTTGCCCAAATACGGACACAGTAGCGCAAAAATGTTTTCTTTACATTACAACACGCAACATGTTTGTGTCCCTTTATATTTCAGTAATACATAAAATGAAAGTTTAATGTCGTGGGCTTCTTTCTCTACTAGTTTAGCAAGTATTACTTTATAAACCCTAAAATAGATCAGATATGGTAAAACCGTCACATACAGTAGACGCTTTGGAAAAAAGTAGTTTTTACAATGTAGTCTAAATTTTACAACATACAGTTATATTACTTTGGCTAAATATTGACTAAAAATACACATAGTTTCGCATACCTGTCACATCTAACTTTTTGTGCATTTAAAAAAAAATTTCATTAGAAACTTGACATCATACATGTTTCAAGCAATACAATAAACAATTTTTTTTATAACTAAGAAGAAATTTTATTGAAATATAGCACATTTTGTGGCAACTATTTAACAACGTTTTGTGAATGTGTTGGAATATTGCTTGTATGTATGCTTTTAATATTTTTCTTGCAAACCTAAGAATATTTTTGAAGCGTTACAATTTTTTTGGACACTTGTTTCCACTTTTTCGCCGAAGAATTTTTTACAATGCTGTGAGATTACAAATAATTAGAGATGGTGATTCATCGCGAAAATTTATTAAGCCTACATAGCCTTCAAAACACTGCAGTTTCTTGCGTCATACAAGATTGAACGTTGACTGCCCGACACGACATAGTTGTCTATAGACGAATGACATTCGTAAAATAATATACTAGCAGAATTCTCATTGGTTTTGTCAATTGGGGTAACCGTTATACTTACATGCAGTAGCCAGTAGAATAAACAAAGTTTCCGAAATGCTGAACCTACGTTGAAACCTAACAAAAAGTCAAGTTTTCCCGCGATAAATCACCATCTCTACAAATAATGCTTGATGACCAACTAAAATTAAGCGAAAATAAATTTGTATTTTTTAAAATTATATTAAACAGGAATTTGATAACTATATTATTAATATATACCAGGTATTGTCCCAAAGAGATTAATTTAAATGTGTCGCATGAAAGGTTGCTTCCTATAGAGGTTGTTCAGAGAAACGGCCATATAACATGCACAGCACGCGAATCCTGGGCTGCACTGGAGACCAAAGTGTTAAAGGCTTAATGTTGTACAACATTTTTCACGTATAATGTGGCAACACAGCAAGGAGGAAGTCACCTCTTTCACTGCACGTCATGGTGTTATTTTATGTATGTTACGGGGAGTAAAAGTATAATGTTTGGACTGCTCGGGATTTGAACCTGCATTCATAATATGGTGGCCATGATAGTGGTAGTAATATAGCTGCGTAGCGCAAGAGGGCTTTTACTTCGTGCTACGTTACCACATTGTGCAGGTGAAATATTGACTGGATTTGTTTGTATGGACATACTCCATTGCGAAATATTATTTCGCAATGGAGTATGTCCATACAAACAAATCCAGTCATGCACCACCATTGCACAGTTCTTTCAAAGATCGTATCAATGCCCGGTATGGTCCCGGTATGCATATTTCTCTGAGGAAACTGGAAAAGAAAATGGTTGATCTATCACGATGTTCCAACAACTTGACTTTTCTCTGCAAATGCCGCAGTGAAGGTGTAATTCCTAAGGGTCTTACAGTCAAATTGCCTGTGAACAGCAAACGGGCTCAAAAAATAGCACTGAAAGCTAGCCAAAAGCTGCTGAGCGAAAGAATATCTGCCTATCACTGTAAAAAATCACAACTGAACAATGAAATATCGGCGATACAGCTTGAACTACAGTCCATAATTAGTACAAAAGATTTTAATAGCATATATCAGTCCATCACGAATCTTGTCCAGAAAAAATCTGTCAAGTGCAAAGAAAGGCAAAAAGATAAATTTTCCAAGCTGACCAGTACTGTGAATACCAAAACATCCTCCGCACCAAAAATAACTAACACAGTTATTAATGCATCCTCAAAAAATTTGTCAAACTGCGAGGAAAATGTCTTACAAAAAGGTCTCAATTTCTGCATTGCTCCACGACACATTCCAGCCCTTGACATAGTTGCATCCGTTGAGAGTGCAATATACAAACTCCCTGCTGCTAAACAAGACGAATTTCGCTGGACTGT
>PNEQ01102618.1:0-87248 GCA_003012365.1 Medauroidea extradentata | reverse complement strand
CCTGACTTGTCTGTAGAAGTCATTATTTTTCCTATCATATGAATTCTGTTTAAATATACTTCTTATGACTTCTACAGGCGTTTGGTTTCCATTTGGTCAGTAGCTCTAGTAATAGAGATATTGGTTGGCTTTTTCCTATATTATCTCATCCTTTATTAAAGTGAAAGAAAAGGTTTCACAATATTTTTTTCTTTACAAATGTAATATCAAAATTTCTCGCATTTCTTTGTGAATTCAAGAGACACTAATTCGAAGCAACGCACCTTTTTTTATTAACAACGTTCTATTTTTCATTTTTTTATGCCGAAGATAAAAAGGGAGATTGAAAATATTTCCGTGAATTCATTAAATAATATTCTCTTCTTTTATCTGAAGTGAAGTTTCGATGAAATATTTTAGTTTACCGGCTTAAAAATGTACAGTCATGGACAGAGAACGTGAGCTTCTGAAGGAGTGATGATACCTCTACTTCTCAACAACGAGGATACTTGAGACGCTGGCAGATAACAGGGAAAGAATCGGCCATGTTTGTATTGAGAAACCACTTAGAATTGGAAAATGGAAAACTGTAGTTCATTGCCACTACATACTAACAACTAGCGCGAGAGCCACATACGTTTTACAGCATTTCAGTTTGTTTATCTGTTTATTTGTAATATATTGTATGTGCCCACTGGCATTCTGAAATGTGGAAGTAAAATCACAATTAGACGTTCGCTAAAAACGAAAGTTAGGATCTGCTTATGATAACCAACGAAAATCTCTCTTATGGCCTTGCTCAAATGTTTCTTCTTTGTTTTCTCCGTTAATTATTTTTCAAGCTTAAACGAGAGCAGATATTAAAAAACGTTTGGCAGTTTTGTTTAAAAGTGTTTTCACCGTGTTGGCAAGATGTTTCAAGACATTTAATACTATAGTGTTGTTAGTTATCTAACTAACCAAATTTTTCGTATTGAATTATTAGTCGAAACCTTATAATTTACTGTATTGAAGAAATTCGATGCCATTGCGAAAACCATTTTAAACAAAACTACGGATTTGTGATATCTGCTCTCGTATAAGCTGTTTAAAGAAAAAAAAACTTTCGCAAAAATTGAACTCCGATTCGAATAAATTCGATATAATTTCTATTCTAACTTCGTATCGCGTCCGTCATTTCTATCGAGCTGACGTCACAGAAATCTCGGAATTACAGACTTTTTTTTATGTCGCGTCTATATGATTCCACCATGTCTCTTTCGGAAATCATCTGGTTTTGATATGCAGTGTGGCCTTTGCTCGTAGGGGCCGCAGTGGCCGAATAGTAAGACCATTCGCCTCCCAGTATGGCGATCCGGGTTCGATTCATGGCGGGGTTTGTCACCGGATTTCGCATGTTAGAACCGTGCCGTCCGATGCCGCTGGTCGGCGGGTTTTCTCGAGGATTTACCGTTTCTCCCGACCTTTCAGTCATGCACTGCTCCATACCTACCTCATCTCACCCCTCACCAGATCTAAAGACCTCGATGTTGAGCGCTGACCCAAATCTATCAATCATTCACTTTGCTCGTTGGCAACCAACAGCACGGGTATAAGCAGACATTCAAATGACACATTAGCCATTCGTACTGCGTTTTTACTACACCGGACACTTTTATCTCTTTGAGTTGGAGCCTCGTACTTAACACGCCTTTCTCAAGAGTCCTACCCACTGCATAGCGCATTTAATAAGCTGAACTCCCCCCTTTCTTCACTTTATATAAATCGAGTATTGACTGGAAAAGCGTATTATGTCAGTTTTGCTACGAAGTTGCAGAGTATCATAAAGAAGACTGTGAACATGTTTGAAACTTCAACTATACCAACAGTTTTATGCAAGTAATTAACAGTCTTAGTCTAAAGTAGGCACTATTAGGTTTAATACCAGACAGAAGAAAACATAGGCTACATTAAATTTTACTGCGCCGATTTGGTTTCTGTACGAGGCGTGCATGAATTCCACAGATTTACCATAAGTGCTTGAGAAACTATAATTATACAGGGTGTAAATGAAAGTATGTTACAAGCTTCGTGTGGTGATTCCTTATAGAAAATGAAGTACAGTTACTTAAGCGACTTTTCGCTTAGCACACTTCGTAAGTGAGTAGTACGCCCTCGAAAAACGAATTTCAAACTAGTTCATTGGTACAAAATCGTAAACAACATAACATTAAATCATAATTCGCCGGATATTGTGTTCTGAAAACACTTATCGACAGTCTGTGAAAAATGTGTTTCGAATAACTTACACCGTCATCAAAATAATGGGGGTGGTCACCCCCTTTCCGGCTTAGACGTTGGTGCCATCAGATTTTTTGGACATGCAATGCTATAATTTGTATCAAGAGACCCCGATGAACAAAAAGGTTGTCTTGTTGTTACACTGTAAAGTGAAGCATGTCCGAGAAAATGGCCAAAATACAGTACGTAGATTTAGTGGGCTGACACTTAGGCAACACACAATACACCGAATGATACGGCACTGAAAACAAGTGTAGCAAATACTTTACTGTAATTAAAACGTTCACAGCTGCATAAGTGATACATGTTTACACGAATATCACAACAAGCGCTCGAATGTTCGTCCACCTTCAGTAATACATGCATTGCAACGATGCAACAAGGGCAGTTGCACACGCTGGAACAGGTTGGCATTCGTCCGTATCACTTCGCCTGCTGCAACGATGCGTGCGACGAGCTCCTCGGCCGTGTCCACTGGCGTCTCGTAGACAAGGCTCTTCCATGTGTCCCCACAGGTAGAAATCCCGGGGTGATAGATCAGGGGCGCGAGGAGGCCACGTGACAGGTCCTCCCCTGCCTATCCAGCGTCCTGGAAATACTTGGTTGAGGTACTCACGAACAGCACGAGCATTGTTAGGTGGTGCCCCATCGTGTTGTAGCCACATGCGGTCACGTATCAGCAGCGGTACGTCCTCAAGCAACTCGGGCAGAGTGTATTGCAAGAACCGTAGGTACACGTAGCCATCAAGACGTGCTGGTAACATGTACGGTCCTACTAAGATATCATTGACTATGCCCGCCCACATGTTGACCGAAAACCTCTCTTGGTGGAATCGCACAACCCTGGCATGTGGGTTTTCTTCAGCCCACACATGGCTGTTGTGAGCATTGTACACACGATGATGTGTGAAAGACGCTTTGTCTGTAAAGAGAACATACCTGGGAACTCTGGGTCACGAGCTGTCTGCTGCAAAAACCATGCACACAAATCACGTCTGTGTTGATAGTCACGTGGCAGTAATGCTTGTTCCCTACATGCGCGATAGGGGCGTAGCTTCTGCTCATGCAAGACATTCCACACTGTCATGTGTGATGCACCCACCGCATTTGCAATAACACGGATACTTGTTGACGGTTGATCCTCGACTCGGGCGAGAACTTCCGCTTCAAATCGTGGTGTCCGCATTGTTGCATGAACACCACAGTTCCGGAAATGTGGCAGAGAGTACCTGTATCTCGAAGACGCTGGACGATTCGTGCAAAAATAGTATGTGCTGGGTGCCGTCTGTGTGGAAATCTTTCACGATACATTCCTGCAGCTAACCTGCCACTGCACTTAGCTTCACCATAAATCAATACCATATCGGTAAGCTCAGCATGCCCGTACCTTTCCATGTTCACTGTCTCACAGACGTTTGGATTAAATTGCAACCCAGTTAGTGTGAATAGTATGACGAGCCCACATATCCCGGCACGTCAGAGTGTACCTCGTCGCAGTCTAATAGGTACTCCGGCATGCATTACCCGCCACACGGAGGAGGACGTGGGGAGTGTGCATGTATCAGGGCCAAGTCTAAGACAACTTACTCTTTACAGAGTACAGAACACAAAACCGTCTGTTCATCACGGAGGGAATGATATTGAAAAACCTCAATGGTGACTGGCATACGTAGAATTGTGCACTCCAATGTTCACCCTTCTTACATTACACGCATACTAATTTGTGTACATTACGTTGTTCACTTCATTTGGTTTCGCACTACTACTGTGCAGAATAATTACACGTGTGCAGTACATTTCAATATCCCCGCAACATTTACTAACAAATTCGTTCTGCTACACCAGCCATCTATCAGTAAATGTTCGTAGCTCACACAACGTCGCCCATGACGCGTTGTAGGTTTAAAAACTAGCGTGGGGTACGCGTTTGTTACTAACTACCCCATCGTTCAGCCACACCACTTGTGTAGTACGCGTTGCCTACGTGGCAGTCCCCTAACACTGTCTTGCCCATTTTCTTGTAAATGCTTCACTTTACAGTGTAACAACAAGACGACCTTTTTTGTTCATCGGGGTCTCTTGATACAAATTATAGCATTGCATGTCCATAACATCTGATGGCACCAACGTCTAAGCCGAAAAGGGGGTGACCACCCCCATTATTTTGATGAAGGTGTATGTTATCCGAAACTAATTTTTCACGGACTGTCGATAAGTGTTAGCAGAACACAGTATCCGGTGAATTATGATTTAATGTTATTTTGTTTACGATTTTGTACCAATAAACTAGTTTGAAATTCGTTTTTCGAGGGCGTATTGCTCCCTTACGAAGTGTGCAAAGCGAAAAGTCGCTTAAGTAACTGTACTTCATTTTCGACAAGGAAACACCACACGAAGTTTGTAACATACTTTCATTTACACCCTGTATATGTATAGGTGGTTCGGACTAAAGTGAGCAATTTTGGAACCGAGTTACTTTTTCCGTTACTATAATTTATATTTTCCTACCACTATTTAATGAAAACAAAATACCCTAAGTAATAATCAAAGTGTACAGATGACACCATAAGCAAAAGTTAATGTCTGAGGCACACTAAGTAATATTTTTTAATTATTATTCTAGACAATATGGTTATCAAAAGTGCTCACTTTAACGTGAACAACCTATGTACTAGCAGTGCGCCCGCGGCTTTGCTCGCGTGTATTACTCAGAGCAGATACCTCTTTGTACACCAGATAGTTAGTTCAGTCATCAAACGTAATGACAAATCTTCTAGTTGAGCTAACTCTGCAGCAGTAGTTTACGTGGTATTAAGACTGATTTACCTCGAGCACAATCATTGGTGATGGTGCCCTCAATAACATATTTGTTTTTCAAAACCTTCACTTGAAGTTAAGTGGCATTAAGGAATTTTGGCGGGATAATGTTTCGCCTAAGTATATTTGTATTTGGTGCTCCAGCCTAGACGTTAGTGAGATGGTATATGTGGGCTGATGCTGTCTAGGAACTTCAGTAGATAATGGACTGCATTATCCATTTTTATCACTTTTGAACGATTTCATCTAAATTACATTTAATGTGTCTTGCAATTTTTTTGGGTCAGACTTGCACGTTTGCAAAGACTTTAAAAGGAATTTCAGCCCAGAACCTCCCGAACAATAGATCGAGGCTACAAACCACTGCGCCACATAACGTAGAAATTATTCATGAAAACAACTTTTAAAAACGAAATATTAATTTCCTGGGTTCATAGACGTTGTACAACGCCGCGTCTCGATAGAACTGAAGAATGAAACTCCTGTATAATTTGATTCTCGCTGGTAGTACTTTATTTTCGGATCATCTGTCTAAAATGTTCACAAACAAAGTTTTCTATTTAATTAAGTTATCTAATAAAATAAAAAAATGGCATTACTTTTTTTAGGTACTTATGTAAGCATCATTCTGACGCTAATACTACCTCAATATCTCTACTGGTTTGATAAATATCATCGGCTCATGGAAAACAAATTTTATGCCTTTTAAACACCTTTACGTGTCGAATTTCCAAAAATCTTAATTTCATACCTTAAATATTTGTTCAAGTATCCAAGTAAAGTGAAAATCACGACGATAGCTCATTCAATCAAAGCAAAATCGATCGTTCATTAAAAATCACGTATCACTTACGTACACTACTGAGAGTTTTAATTTTGAAAAATCTTAAAAGATTTTTCCGGCCATTTACGTAATCATCATCCTAAAGCAAAAATAAACTGAATGTCTCGATGGGTTCGATATGGAAAATTAATCTAAAACACATTCCGGGTTTTTTCATCCCATAAGAAACTTAATTTCGAAATACCCTTGTGTTACATTTTAGACTTCTTTACTGGTGTCTCTTGGACGTGAAAAACACGAGAATAGCCCGTTGGGTTCAAGATATATCGACGGTTAATTGAAAACACATTTCATCACATTTCACCTCCTTAGGTGAAAGGTTCCGAAAATTCTTGAAAATACCTTTTAGGTACTTGAGTAAACATTTTAATAAAAAATCACGTCACTTTATAAACACCAATAGGATCGATATACATCCATTGTGAATCGAAAACAAATTTTACCCTTTTTTAACCTCTTCGGGGCCGAAATCAGAAAAAAATATTTTAACGGTATTTAGGAAATTTACAAAAGTATCACTCTAAAGAAAGAACACTTCGATATTTCGATTAGTTTGATAGATATGGAGGAATAATCAAAAACACATTTCACGTATTTTCACCCCTTTTATTAAAGAATTTCGAAACATCTTTGAGTCCTGTAATAGACATTTGTGTATGTAACCAACCGAAGTAAAAATCACGACAAAAGTCAATTGTGTTTCAGTAATACAGACGATTCGTACATAACACTTTTTGCCTTTATTTACTACTTGGGGGTCGAATTTCAAAAAATCCTAAAACAACTTTATGGGTATTAACGCAAGCAACATTTTGAAGTGAATACCTACTCTCTATCCCGAAGGTTTCGATAGATATCGATAGTTAATCGGAAACACATTTAAGGTCTTTTCACCCCCTTAAATGTTAAACTTCAAAAAATCCTTAAATTGGCTAATATGCATTTATATGTGTCCTATTAAAGTAAAATTCAAGATGATAGGCCGTCGAGTTCCAGCCCTATCGACGTTTCTTTGGATTCACATTTCACCCCTTTTCACCCTCTTAGAGGTCGAATTTCGAATAATCCCTTCTTAGTGTTCGTCTACGACGTGAGAGGAACCCGTACAAAAAATTTCACGATTCTAGGTCCAGAGGTTTGGGCTGCAGTTTGATATGTAAGTGAGTGAGTGTTGTTCTCTTTTATACACACATAAGTAAAATGTTGTTGGTCACATTTATCTACCTAAGTACACTTTCACCACACTGTTACGATTTCAGTTTTGTGTTGCCAATTTCTAATACACATTATTTTCAATTAACATGTCTTGTCAAGTAGTGCCGACGTTATCAATTCCAACAACGCAATTCTGTGACATAAAATTGTTTTTTATTTATATTTAGATTATGATTCTTGGTAAGTTGATGTTGTTGTATGACATTAACATTCAATATATCTATTTCAATTTAACGAAAATTCGTGCTAGACTGCCTTCAATACCTACAATAAAGATAAGATTTAGTTTGCATTAAGGAGATCAGGTTAGTGTAATTTGTAACTAGCACGGTCGTAGAAGTAACAGGTCTGAACACTTGCCTATCTGGCAATGTATTTTGCTTGCGGTGGCGGCTCGTGGGTTGTTGCCAGGTAGGGCTGCAGTTGCCAAGAGCTGTACAGAGTTGTGCGCTGGTTGACTCTACAGCCACTGACACGCTGACGTGCAGGTGCCCCTTACTACTGAGTGGTTACACAAGATCTAGTAGTCGGCAAATATTTCACGGTCGTTGGTACACAACGTGTTTATGAATAGTGTACAGTTCCGACTATCTGCAGCCCCACCTGGCAACAACCCACGAGCCGCCACTGTTTGCTTGACCCCCTTGTTTGGCTGCAGTTCACCAAGTTGCCGAGGGTGTTGAGCATCTTTGGCGCTGCAATCAGGGCGGTTGGGCTCAAACTTCACCCACTTTTTTTTCCCGATATTTACGTTATAAAGTAATTAAAGATTGCTGGAGCCATGCTTTAGGATTGTGAGCGATGGAAGTATTTTATAAATTCATAAATAAAGTTTTGATAAATTGTTTATCTTTATAATGTAAACACTGGAAAAAAGTGGGTGGTAAGTGGGTGGAGTTTGAGTCCGACCGCCCTGATTGCAGCACCAGAGACGCACAACACTCTCGGTAACTTGGTGAACTGCAACTAGACAACAAAGGGGTCAAGTTTCCAGGCGAGTGTCCAGACATGTTCTTCTACGTCCGTAGTAGCTAGTTTATGCAATGAATGATTTAGAGTATTTATGCATTCGTTGTCTGTTTATTGCAATAAATTAACAAAAACCTGGGAAATATAGGTATTTTTTAAAAACAGTTTGACAACCATATCAACTTGTAAAATGTTAACATTATTAATTTTTGGAGTAAAGCTTGTTACAGTAATTTCTTGACAGTTCATGCACAAAGCTACTATGATCTGTGAAAAGTAAGGGACTGGGGAATGGCTGTTGGTAGGATGCTTTGACTGGCGAGTGTGTAAAACTGCACTGAAATTATGAAGAACGTCCCGTGAACGCATTGTTAATACACACAATTATTGCAACAGTAAATGCAAAATTTTTCTTAATATTGTGTTATTTTTTGATGGAATCGAAAATATAAGATTACTAAGACATACGAACTTACTAGCAGTCTACTATATTAAAATTCGGTGAATATTTCCTAATATGCTGCTGTTGTGTTTGTAGGATTTTCTGTATTAGTATACGACTTTCATACTTTTATTATTTATTGTTCATCCTAATATTTAATTCTCGCTCAGATACGACACCCCTGGAACGTAGTGTTAAGAACTTTGCTATTAAGTTATATTCAGTGTTCTACTTTTAAACGATTGTTATAAATAAGGTTGTATTAGGAAATCATTAGTTGAAATAACTGTACCTACAGACTATTACACTCTACCACACTCTTATAAAGGACATTAATGTATTTATGTGTGATAAATCGCAATTTTCGTTTGAATGATAATGCCCTTTAGCAAAGAAGACCTCCTTTCAAATATGTACCAATGACGGAATCTGAGCAACAATTTCTTAATTTGTATACCTTTCATCATAGTCATTCCAACGGAAAATTTTAACTGATTTACGTTAGCAACTGTTGTGTCTGATTTTTATTTAATTTAATACCCAACCATCTACTTTAGACTCGTAATGATCAAAGCTTATTTCTAGAAATTACAGTGTTTCGTGTATTCTGAACTTACCCTAAACATATTCAATAATTGGAAATAATATACTCATAATATTTTCGTTAACAGACAAATCCTCATGTACAATACACCTCCTCTAAGAGTTGGCCACTGGAGTCTGGAAATTACTTTCAACGTAACGCAGTTACTTATAGAAATTAATTTATAAAGCAACCACTGAATTGCTGGTTTCTATGCAGTGAATAGTTGTAAGTTGTTATTTAGCTGCTTGAACAAACTACCTAGCTTGTATAAATATATTGATTTTAAAGTCGCCAAAAAAATCCTTGAATGACTATTTTACTCGCATCTGAAATATAATTATGTAACAGATTGACATAACATTATTAAAGCAGCATTGTGAGTGACATTTTCGTCGAGATTTTTATTGATCTTAGCGTCAATTTTAATAAAGCGGTGGTGGTTTTGTGGTTACAAATAAAAATTTTTATTCCGTAACAGACAATAGTAGCTTATATATTCTGAACTAAACATTTTAAACATTTTTTTAGAACATCAAGATATTGTCAAAATGAGTAATATAATGAGATTTTAAAATGTTTGTTGCAATGGGAGTTTACAATTAAATTTTATTGTATTGTGGACATACGCCATTGCTCATGTTTAGCTGATCAAACCTGTGTTAAATGACAAAGTACGAAAAGGAACAAGCAAAAAAAAACAAATATAAAACGCACACAAAAATATAAAAAAAGGAGTCCCAGAGAAATTCTATGAAATATTTTGTTTTTCAAATAAAAGTTATATTAGACAACAAATAATTCTAGAAATGAAATTCAGTCGAATATCGACACAACACCCAAACATAAAAGACACACACAAATACAGAACCAGATTTCCAATATGAAACAAGATGGAAATAGACGAAATACAGTGAACAGTGGACAACAAACACCAATAAACACAAGACAATAGACAACACAACACAAGTTAAAACCAACGAAAAATTGCAACGTTTCGGGGCTTGCGACCTATCCCCGTCTTCAGGCTGACACACAGCTGGTCGGAACACCAAGATGCAAATGAAGTTGTGAAGCAATAACACATTGACTTTAAGCACACAGACAAATTATTGTGAATGTAACAGTACTTTATTGTTAATGCTACGTGTACAGTACGTGCATATTCCTCCATTCTTGTCAACAAGCGAGGTGGTGCAAGTGTATCACGTTGTAGGAATCTACGGGTTCAATTCCCGACACCGCCCATTCTTGTACCTGTTTCCCATGGTTTCCCGAAATTACTCAAGGCGAATGTTGGGTTGAATCCCTTGATATTGTTGATGGCCGATTCCTTTCCCAGTTCTCTGACATTGTTCAGTTCTTTGTGATACTGTATCTACTGATCTTAGCTGTTGATGAGATGTTAGGCCTCCATTCTCTCCCATCCCTCAGTCATAGCAGTTGATAAGGCAGCCAGCCATTCAAACGTGTATGCCGTATTCGTAGTAAGAACTGTCTTACTGCAGTCCACTCTTTTTACGAAATTTACACGAAAACGGTTGGTCCTACGCATTTTTAACAAGGCTACCTTTTTTACTGCTGATGTGCTTCTCTAGTAGAAAACCGTATTAAAAGTTCGTAATTCCTGATGGTAAAAAAGTGGCATGTATTAAAAGGGGTAGCCACCCTAGAATTTTGTATTAGGGTGCAAGGTATTGATGTGATTCTAATGTGTACTTCAATGTCCCGGTGGTATAAATCAATGTTCAACTTGTCATCATTAAATGCTTCTTCATTTCAATTATTTTTCAAAAATACACTTAAAATTTTCCATGATTAAGAACTCATACCACACTTAATATTAGTTTTAGGTACAAAGTGTCCCGTATATTTTCTACTTGATTTTTAATAAGAATCACCTCCCGAAGTTTGTCGGTCGAATTCAGCTGCACCCTGTGTGTGTGTGTGTGTGTGTGTGTATATATATATATATATATATATATGTGTGTGTGTGTGTGTGTGTGTGTGTGTGTGTGTGCGCGTGTGTGTGTAAGAACATCATACCATCACCAATTATAGCAATATCTTAATTAATTGTTAAATAACAACTGACATTCACCACGTCTGTACCAGGAAATGTTTCCAACAATCCTCACTTAATGTCCTGTCATTAACTTCTATAGGAATACAAAGACAGCTTCATGACCAATATATCTTACAATTGTAATAATTAATGATTGCGATAATATCCTTCACGATCACGTATTGAACTATGCTAACTGGGAATATTTCAAAACATTTGGCCCGGGGCTGGTAACTAATCAGCAAGCGTTACTTCGATTGCAGAAATCTGTAGAAGCAAATTTTCTTGACGTGTGTAGTTTATTAGGAACAACCGTATTGTATGGGGTTTTCTAGGGGTGCTCTCATCACTCTCCACCCTCCCTGTGTATTACATGCTGCTGCACCATCTCAATCTTTCATTCCGTTTATCCATTATTCGGATACAATAAACACCAACAGTCTTCTGTCGTAAATAATGTCAACACTGCTTGAATGCAACTGCGACGCTCAGATATTAAACAAAACGTTTTCAAACTGAAAATAAAAGTAATATAAAAAGTTTGTTATTTGTAATTTTTATACTCACGAGTGTTAAATACAATAATATTTTTATTCAACATACCAACAATCTGCCGAACAGATAACATAGTACACACCTTTCAGAATTTTCTATCAATTCTTCTCACTCATTTTATTTCTTGTCCTGCCTGGGAAACCATAGCGTGAAAGCTTGTCAAATAACCACTCCACGATTCGTACATAAACACGAATTCAAAGCTGGCAGCACTGCGTCGACACGAATGCGCGTGATAGTCTGTTTATTTACACAGCCCTAACATCTGCCACAATTCAAAATTCAGAACGGAACAGCACGCTTAACGTACACTAAAATGTTTGTTTCTATACGTGCCGGATTATTTCCCCTATTCTGCCCGCAGCTAGCTACAACCATGTACTGATCACAAACTACATTATGATGACGTTTCTGACAAAAAAAGAGGAGTGCGAAGGATGACATTACCGTGCTGTAGAATATACGTCCGACATTGATATAAGGTAACAACTACACATGTACGTTTGCGATGTGCAGTGACTTAAATTTGAAATACTTTCCAATGGTAGCCATGTAAGGAAACTTTAATATTTTGGATTTGGGCAAACCATCAAAAGAGTATACTGCACATAGTCTGTAAAGAAAAGTGTACGTTTGTGATGTGCAGTGACTTGAAACTGAAATACTTGCCAACTGTAGCCACGTAAGAAAATTTAGTAATTTGGATATGTAAAAGTCAACAAAAGTATATGCGTGGCCTCTGAAATGAAAAGGTGTAAATTTTCCTGCAACGCAAGAATAATTGTAGGACCATAATAAAGGGGGTAGGGACGGGGGTTAATTAACACGTGCCTCTTCTACACGTTAGGTAAGGAAGTTTGTATTTTATTCTCTAGATTTGAAACCAAAGGTTTGTGGTTCGAAGGCACAACAGTAACATCGGTAACCAAATATTGTATGATTTCGTACACAATTTGTCTGCTTATCGTTAGAGACACTGGTAAATCGCGGGAAAAGTTGATTATTTGCTAGTCTCCAACATGCTATGCATAACACTGAAGGTTTTGAACCTGTATTGGCTATCGTTTATGTGAGGCACTGTGTCCCTCTTCAACAGACCCAACTAGAACTGTACAGTTTTAATACAGAACGTGTGTGATTCGCTATAAAACTGTTCACACGTGTCACGATTGAGATACTACAGTTTATTGGAGACTATGTTAAATATTTTCGCGATTTTCCAGTGTCTCTACTTATCGTATATTAAAAAATAACTTAACTTCGTGACAATATTTGTGCTGAATTACCATAAGATTCCATGCCATATTTTAATTTTCAATGGCAATGCTCATTTTGAATCCTGTGGTGGATTTTTTTCGAATGGCAATTGCATTTTTCTGATGTGTTTAGAGTTCAAGTGTGGAAAAATCATAATTTTATGTTTGTATAAAATAGAGTTTGTTCCGTGGACATTGCTTTAGAGTACATTTTCCTGTTACGAAAAACAAAATAGCCGAGCCAGTTTTTCCATAATAGCATTTCAGACTCAAATTTTGCATATTTTTCTTAATACAAAACTAAAAAACCAGTAAACGTAATGAAATGGAAAAAATCACATCAAAATGACATGTCACGGTCTACGGCTTGAAGCATATAAAAACTCATTAAAAATATTTCTGTATTTTAAAAAAATTGTCATAAGTACCGTAAAATTAGTTAATTTGTGAAAATTTTTTAACTCAAACTTTTTTTTGTATTAGATTATTATGTGCTTCAAGCCGTAGACTGTGACATGTAGTTTTTATGTGATTTTTCCCATTTCAATATGTTTAATGGTTTTCAAGTTTTGTATGAAGAAAAATATGCAAATTTTGACTTTGAAATGCTATTACGGGAAAATTGGCGAAGCCAATTTTTTTTGTACGAGAAAAATGTACTCCCAGGTAACTTCTATAAAACTAACACTATTGTATGCAAATATAAAATCGTCATTTTTACCCACTTGAACACCATTAAGGGTGATCACGTGGCAAAATTTCATATTTTTATATTTGCACAGCATATTGTTCGTTTTATGGAAGTTACTTGTGACTACAATTCCCCCTTGTAATAATTTTTAACTCTCATAGTCTTCTCATAGCAACATGTCAATGTCAGAATTTTGCAATTTACGGGAACATAGAAATAACAAAAACCAAGTGACTTACTCAAATGAGATAATTCGCACTGAATCTAGATATTATGGGCTATATGCTAAAGTATTTGAAAACGCACAGAGAAATTCCTTTGTAGTATTTTTAAAATACCGGATATGATAACAATTTACGTCATATATGTGAATTAAAAAAACACAACGAAGTACTTTTGTGTTTTTAAATCCTTTAGAATGCTGCTCATAGTATCTTATTTCAGTGCAAATTATTTTCTTCGAGTAAGTCACTTGGTTTTTTGTTATTACTATGTTCCCGTAACTTACAAATTCTGACTTTGACATGCCGTTATGGGAACACTGTGAGAGCTGAAAAATTATTGCAAAGGGGAAATGTAGTCACAAGTAACGTCTATAAAACTAACACTACCTACGTCGTGCAAATACAAAATTATTAATTTTGACCACGTGAGCACCCTTAAGTAAACGCAATTAATATTGTCAGTAAACATTTGTATGTTAAATGTTACTAATTTTTAAAGTTTGCTGGACAGTCCTTTTCTTTACGCCTAAGTAACGAAAGCTCACTTCCGACTGGGGCATTACTTTTGGTTAACGAAATTGCATTTTGATCATTGTGCTGTTAATGGAACTGTGCACAATAAATACGGCATGTCTGGGCCGATGTTAGGAAATAATTGCTAATAATGAGACAGTTACAATGATAGTAAAAACATCTGCGTGTTTAAATTAGCAAGTAACTAAGTTTTGACGACCATAGAAGTTAAATATGCGTACATTTTGTAGCTTGACACACTGTCTTAATTTTTCTTGTTTTTTTTTTTTTTTAATGTCTTGCGCCTAGCTTTTATGATAAATAAAAATACACGAACCACAAACTAGTTAGAGACTTAAATATATGCGGGTGTATGTTGAAGGATGCGGATTACTTTTGGTATTATTCATATAAGTCATTAAATTTTGATTTATGACTGATGTCAGGATTCGATTTGTGAAGTACTCGCGACTGTGGCACTGCTGGGCGCATATAATCTGTTAGAATGTTGTGTTGAAAGTTGGGCAACATGCATAGAGGGAAGAAAAAAAATAATTTGTATTTTTCAGCTATTCCTTGTCAAAAAAAGCGTACAATCAAGGCGTTGTTGTATGTTTGTGGTGCTATACGACCTCGATGATGTACCGCCTCTCTAAATCAAACGTTACATTGGATACTTGCGTGTTGCTTATGGTTAGAATCACGGGGGTAGCATCTGAATGAGGGCGAGGAGAGTGATGCCAAGAAGGGGGGGGGGGAGGTAACGACCAAATTTTCCTGCCGCCATACTGCTTCAACCTCAAAAGTACACATCAAAATGATATTTTTTATGATAAATTAATTTATTATACTCTTTAATTGATGTTTTAGGTTGAAAACTCTACCTTTTAGTCTTGTTTACACACCTCTTAACTAACATTTCCTCAATTTTTTAATTAGTCGGCCGTATTGATACCAGCCACGTCAAGCGTTTGTTTGGTTACAATTCCCGGCGACATGCTCTATCTGGACCACGGTCGTAGAAGAACAGGTCTGGACACTCGCCTGGATATTTTACCCCCTTGTTGTTTGGCTGTAGTTCACCAAGTTACCGAGAATATTGTGTTTTATTGGCGCTGATGTTACGATGGTCGGACTAAACTCCGCCCACTTCCTTTCCGCTAAGATAAACAATTTATCAAAACGTATTTTTTTTTATCAATTTATGAAATACTTTCTTCGTTCACAAATTTAAGAAAAGGCTCCAGCAATCTTTATTTACTTTATAAATTTAACAATGGAAAAAAGTGGACGGAGTTTGAATCCGACCGCCCGGAAAACAGCGCCAAAAAGTACGACATTCTCGGTAACTTGACAAACTGCAGCCACAACAAGGGGGTCAAGCAAAATACATTGGTAGATGGACGAGTGTCCAGACCTGTTCTTCTACGGCCTTGATCTGGACCGTTCTAACATCTTTGGTTAGAATAACTGATTTTTGGCGTGGTGCGTTTTTCACTGACATGATTCAGTGCCTCGTGTCACAACTGTAGCTCTGCTTCATAGTCATTTGTTGGATGTTTTAATATCAGCGTCTTGGTGTTAAACCTACAAATCACATATACTGGTGTCCCAGTAAACCTCGTTCTTATTGGCACCGTCGAATACGTGACGCCTCTTAAAAAGACGCGCTGCCAATAACCATGATGCAAAGCTGAAGTACAGATGAATGAAAGTCAATAAAACAATTTGTTGCAAAATTATTTTCACAAAAAATTATGAAAAATTAGTGGTTCTACTTACTACGAAAAAATTTCACACGTTACTTCTTTTTTCAGACTTATTATCTGTTTATTGCTGGCGCACATTATTTCACCACGTTAGTACACTAACCTAACCCAACACCTCTTTATAACTTCAGTAACAGACAACGCACATACGAAACAAGCAAAAGAACACACTGTACGAAACATTTTGTGGGACGTCTTCCCTGCAAAATTATGTTGTAGTAACCACAAAATAATTTTTTGGTTGCCACAATATTTTAGTGACGTCAACAGAATGTTTTTGGTGACCACCAATTAATTTTGCAGGATAAATACCCACAGAATATTTTGTAGCCGCCAGAAAACATTTTTTTTTTTCGTGCAGAGCCCATAAAATAAAAGGAAGTAATATGCAGCACGTAAATAACTTCATAAGTTTCCATAAGTATATTTTATGCGTCACTGTGTTATTGGTTAGACGTGAAACTACAAAAATAAAATACTTTGTGAGGTAATAATAATATAAAGTAATATTTGAATACTGTATGATATGAGGCTGATTAAATATTAAGTTATTTTCACAACCTAAGTTTGAACACAGGCAGACGTAAAACTCAGTAATTGCAAATGGTGTCATGTGGCTACGTATTCAGTAAAAAAGAGTACGTAACGTGTCTAACTTTGTTTTAAAAATAATCAAAGTCTGTCATATACGTTTGTAAAAAAATTTTCAAGCATTGATTATTTTAATAAAACCAGTAACGCAGTAAGTTAGTTATGGTTGAAAATGGCACCATCTTACGACACGTAGGTTCAGGATCAGGGCATAATATCGGTTATAATCTAGGCATTTAAACACGAAGTGCGCATGCACATTTATTATATTGACGATATAGGACGGTTTCGATTTATCGGTACTGGTACCGGTACAACCCTACTGAAAACTTGTAGTTAAATGTGAGCTACCAAATGCACCTACATTGCAACCTCATATCATATCGATCGTAGTATTGTATTTACCTGGTCTTTAATGTAGAATTCCTACGTGTCAGTTACCACTCATGCATGTGAAAACAATGCCACACCGGTGTCACACAAGCAGTGCAGCACTGTGTAATAAAACGCATCGTACTGTTTACTATAGTAAATATTTTTGCTTTCTCTCAAATATGAATACTCGTTAATTATTAAGTGATATTACAGGCTAAAACTCTACAGAAACCAATTTACTTTAATGGCGTGTTTTACTATGTAAAAGATAAACGTTACATGTTAACAAAACAAGTATTTTAACGTAAATCGTGATTCATATACCAGAAAAGACTACCCCGCCCGTAAAGTATTGTATTCTACGTTTGTGAAATTATTCAAAAAAACTTATTAAAAAAATAAAATATAAGTTTCCAAGGCTCATATACGTACAATAACACGTCTTAATAGAAATACAGAACAAAAATTCTGTATAGTTAATTTCTTGCTGGTCGTACTTGCTTTTCGGGTCTTCTTCCTTGAAAGTTTAAAAACTGTGTTTTTTTCTTAATTTTTATCTTATCATATAAAATAAATAACTTTCTTAGATACTTACGTAAGCATCATTCTGATGCGAACAACACCTCAATATCTCTACTGGTTAAATAAAAATCATTGGCTAATAGAAAGCAAAATTTATTCCTTTTCAACCCTTTAGATGTCGAATTTCGAAAAATCGTAATTTTACACCTTAAATATTCGTTCAAATACGGTATCCAAGTGAAGTGAAAATCACGACGATAGCTCATTCAGTCAAAGCAAAATCAACCATTCATAAAAATCACACATAACCCCTGTACAGTACTGTGAGTTCGAATTTTGAAAAATCTCGAAACCTCTTTGCTGCCATTTACCTATTCCTCATCCTGAAGCAATAATAAACTGAATATCTCGATAGGTTCTATATATATATATATATATATATATATATATATATATATATATATATATATATGTCGAAAGTTTATCTAAAACACAATCCAGGTCTTTTCACTCACCTAAGAGATATAATTTTGAAAAATACTTTAATCACATTTTAGACTACTTAACTGGTGTCTCTTGACGTGAATTTCATGAAATAAATTTTTAAGTATTTGAGTAAGCATCAATCTTAAACAAAAATCACGTCGCTATATAAAATAACAATGGGGTCGATATATATCGATTGTGAATCGAAAACAAATTTTACACATTTTTTTATCTCTTTGGGGACGAGTTCGGAAAATATATTTTAATTATATTTTGTATATTAACATAAGCATCAATCTAAACCAAAGATCATTTCGATGTCTCGATTGTTTCAATAGATATGGAGGAATAATCGAAAACACATTTATCATATTTTTATCCCCTTAATTATCGAATTTCGAAATGTCTTGGAGTCATGTCTTAGTCATTTGTACACGTATCCAATTGAAGCAAAAATCATGACGATAGCCCAATCGAGTTCGAACTGTACATACGATTAATTAAAAAAAAAAAAAAAAAAAACAGTTTGTTCCTTTTTTTACTTCTTGGGAGAAAAATTTCGAAAAATCTTAAAAAAAAAATTTTTTTCGGTGTGTACGTGAGCATCGCTTTGATGTGATAGACAACTCTGTGTCCTGAATGGTTCAATACATATTGAAAAATAATAGAAAACACATTTCAGGTCTCTTTACCTCCTTAAAGGTTGAATTTTGAAAAAGCCTTGGATTGACTAATACGCATTTTTGTGTAAGACCCATTTAAGTAAAAGTCACAACGATATACCACCGGGTTCGAGCTATGTAAACGAATCTAAGAAAAAACATTTCACTCCTTTTCACTATCAAGGTTTCGAATTTCGAAGTATCCCTTCTTAGTGCTCGCCTACGACGTAAATGGAACTCACACAAAATTTCACGTTTCTAGATCCAGCGGTTTGGCTGAAGTTTGATTTGATGATTCTGATGTTTTGTATCAGGCAAACTTATCAGTAGTTTTTCGTACAGGACTCATTCATATTTTATTTATGGTCAGAAAATATCGTCTCTCTCTCCAATCGTCTCATGAAAACCCCCAACATCTAGACTACATAGAGCATCCTTACGTCATAGTTTGCCACATGTTCAAACAGGCGAATTCAGAAAAATTTCATTTCAACCGTTTCCACCACTGAAGTATTTTAGCAAGCGTCCGCTGCTCTTGCTCCACAGCTCTCGTATGTACACTGGCATAACACACGTTACATGAAATCTCTTTTCACTTCAAAGGAACACTCTGTTTCCTCGACAGAAGACGGGAAACCCCCATCCTGACTTGTGCTTGCCATATTACTCGCTGTTTACTGCAGACGTCTGCATGGTTTAATATTGCACGATGGAAAATGGCAAGCCAGTACAGCGTCTTGTAAATTTAGAAGGTGCAACATTTGTCGCGTGATGTAGCCCTTGTTTTCCATTATTCTGTCTCTTTGAAGGGCAAAATAGCATATGGGATGCGCACTTCATGAACGTGATTTAGCAATAGATAGTGATTTCAAAGCAGATTTTTTTCTTTTTTCAATATCTGGAATCAACTCATTGAAAAAGGCATGTGAATATAAATTTTTTGGGAGAGGGGGGGGGAGATGAAAGATTGATTCTTATAAGCTTTGTAAAGCATATTGTTTTACTTCGGATAAAAATACGGTTTAAGTAATAAAAACATTGTTAATAATTTACAAATTAAGATTAATATGAACCGTGTACAAATTTGTTTTAGGTAAATAACAATAAACGAACAAGAAACTAACACACATGGTTGTTATAAGCTGAAATTTAAAATGGGAAGGAAACACTTTTTTGGGCGTTTTCTGAGCTACGCCAGGTTTACTGCTGAAACAAACATTAAGGCATATATATGCGCGCGCACGCACGCACGCGCGCACACACACACACACACACACATATATATATATATATACATACATACATACATATACGAACAACTCATAAAATGATTTCGGATAGTATATATATTCTTAAAAATGTATTGAAAATTAAACTTGGCATTTTAATAACCATTTATCCATTTCCCACCAAAATGAACTTAATATTAGGTTACTCATACGAATTTTTAAACTCTTAAACCAATACGCCTTTAGCTATCCTTGAGCAAAAAAAAAAAAAAAAACACTTTCATTAACATTCGCTACATAAGTATATTGCATATTGGAAATGTATCTGGCAAATTTTCTTCGGGAAAATAAAAATCGGTCTAAAACGACGGCAATTAACACTAAAAATAAACGACCCACACTATTTTTTTCTTGAAGATAGTCAGAGAATCGTTAATGAAAACCAACTGAGAGTTAAAACAAAGACTTTGAAATAGGCGTAAACATTCAGTCTCGACGCATAAAAGAACAATGAACCTTAACGACATGGCATGGTTGCTCGCTTCATTTTACAGCGAAAAACATTGGATAGCTATTAGCTGTTGTAATCGGCGGAGTACGGGTGTCGGGTGCCTCCCAATAATTTAAATGTTCTTCGGATGTTCTCTCCCGTGCAGAGCTAATTTGAGGTAATGGGAAATTAAACGCATTACTCGGACGATGTTTTACGCCTCTGTTCTCTATCTCGCCTACGGGCAGAGAGTTACGAGCGACTAACTCGGAAAAGTGTTTTCGCTCATTGTAACTGATTGTAGACACTTGCTTTTCATCGTGTCTCGTCAATGCGCAGTTGTTTGTGGGTATATTTCATGCGTCCTAGAAAATTCGCACCGGCTCTCTACTATCGACGCTTCTAACATAACTTAAGAGGCCTTTGCAACTGACGAATAAATGGTGTTGTAGCGTGCCGCACTTTTCATTTCTACGTGAAACAGCTAAAATTATTCACAATATGTTTATCTATGAAAAGAATACACGGTTATAACTAGGATTCTATATTTTGAAAAATGCAATATACTTATTAGAAACATGTATTTTGGACCCTTCAAAATGGCTAAATACAGCATTTTTTAGAATGCCGTTACTGGAAAAATACCACCCTGATTCGTAAAACACTACGTTGGGAGCATGCGTTGGACTTTAATACAAACCTTGCACAATTAAAATTGCAGGGTCGCCGATTACGTCCCATATGAAGAAGACTAGTAGTAAATCACTGCACGCCAGTATGGCGCGCCGCGAATAGAAGCGATGCTGTTACCGTTGAGTGTGGAAAGTTGAACCTTATCGCTTCACTGTCTCCGCGTCTCAAAAGCGAAAAATTACATCCTGGATGGACGTACTTCACGCGTCAGATGCCTAAAGCGTAGAAGTGACAATGGCGGCCAAGACATGCGTATCAGGCTTCGTCGTAGCCTCTAACCGCAAGTCAACCTTTACGCCGATAGTTTACCTCTATCAGATAAACTGTTACTTTATTTTGACTTAATAATATGTATAAAGTTTTGCTGTACATTTATGTATAAACTTATAATGATTCTTCACCAAGATTTTTTATACTTAAATTGGACTGCGAAAACATTCAATTTCGCCACTTTAGTTTCTCATAAAATAAGCTTTAAATCTTACTAGAGGACCTGTAATGGTTATGGACGCGTCTAACGGTCTTTGAATGCTATCCATAAGCAGAAAATCAATCACGTATACCTATAAAGTAGCTTCCGAATAACATAATAAACACACGTTTCCTGAATATATGCAAACCGCCCTGCGTCGTGGGCTTCCGTCCACCGTAACAGCATTATGAAAGTAAGTAAATCCAATATTTACGACGAAGTATAATGGTATATGCTATTCAGTAGTGCTCTTTCTATGATGCATATTTTGATGTGAAAACTAGACACTAGTTTGTGTTTATCTAGGGCGCGTCAGTTACAACCAATTCTGAATAAACAAGTTGTATCAGAGCAACTATTAAACGCGAAATTGTTTTTTCTTAGAGCGGACATAGTAGAAGTTTTAATAGCTAACCTGCTTCGATGTTAGATTAAATTACTACTGCTTAAACTAGGTGCACTGCTACTCGAAGAAGTGGCTCTGTTGTTCGTCGCTCAAAGTGTAGACTTGACGCATGTTTTCATAACCTAGACGCTCAAAAATACCTTGTACACTGAGTGAGTGCGTGAGAGATCTTGGTCTGCGCTTAGCATCGAGGTCTTCAGCGCTGACAAGGGCTGACATGAGGTGAGTATGGAGCAGCACCGGAATGAAGGGGGAGGGGAAAACGGGATATCCCCGAGAAAACCCGCCGACCAACGGCATCGTCCGGCACGATTCCCGCATGCGAAAATCTGGGAACTGATCCCTTCCCCCGGTCCGGATAACCTTCACGGGAGGCGAATGGTCTGACCATTCGGCCACCGCGGCTCTCGTTGTACACAGAGAGAAAGGTTTGGTACAGTCGACCATATAGAAGTTTGTATATAGGGAAACAAATATGTGTTTGTTCCAACAAATTTTTGCTGCCTGAAAAATGTATAATTCGCATTTTAATATTACTATTGTTATTATAACAAAATGCATGTTGACAAAACGAGTTATTGAGATAGCTAAATCTGCCAGGCAACCAAATATTTGGTTGATTCAGCTGTTAAACGCGTGTCTGGCCATATACAAACACACGATTGACTGTAATAAACCTTCTCTCTCTCTCTCTCTCTCTCTCTCTGTGTGATTGATGAATGATTTCTACTGCAGCCAGAACTTTTGTAAGTGGATCTTGCTGCGACACCACAGACGCCTCACGCCGAGCAAAGTGGCGTAACGCTAACGAGTTGGACTTGCATTATAGAGGACCCGGGTTCGAATTCCGGTTCCGGCCGTCCCTATGTTCCGGATTTCCACGGTTGCCACGCTCCAGGCGAATACTGGAACGGTGCCTTTACACACGCCATCGCCGATTCCTCTTCAAGTCCCTGTCCTTGTTTTGTAGTTGTATGTAAACATCTCTAATGAGCTTGCTGTCAAAGAGACGTAAAGCCACATAACAAATAATTAAGAACAAATAAAATATAAACAAGTCTCACTAACGGAATATATCCGAACAAAGGTTGCTTTTCAAAACTTCAGCTGCTAAGTTTCCTCTGCGATATATCACAGTAACTAATAGTTATTTTGATACACCCGGTATTTTTATTTATTTTACTTATTTTAAGACGATAAAAATTCAGCAATGCAACCGGTTTACAATTTTTCGCGTGCGTTGTAGACCACATATCATCAGAGAAACGTAATGATAAGAACAAACAATAATATCTTACGTAGATATGGAAAAATAATGGTAATAGAGACAGGCAGGCTAAACGTGTCCTACAGAAATATAACTTAAGATTTAACACAGTGGAATATATAGTATACACGAGAAAACATTCGTAAATAATGAGAAAAAAATTTATGTTTGTTCAAATGCTGTCTTTTGACTTATTTTCTTATAATTTCTATTATTGTTTAGGGTTCGACCTGTAAATAGGAGTGCTTTGTAATTTTTTTTTAAATACATGTAATAATCCAAGTGCGTTCCTTAACCAACCCGTTTCGGCTAGCTTCAACCAATCCTCCAGTGGGAGCACACTGAGTTAGGTTATTTATACTTTACGTTAGGAAGATAATCGAATTTACAACAAACGATTTTGGCAAGGGACTATTTCCGCCTTTTAAAGTGCTGACATCGGTAAGAAGACTATTTCATAATGGAGCTCATGGAGAGATCTTCGGATTGAAAACCTAAAATTGCCGAAGGAAGAAGTTTTCTTTGTACAAAGTTGACCCCTTACGGGCGCGGTCTAACGCAATTTTCATCACCATTTTTTTTATTTTTTATTTGTACCAGATATTTTTTTCTTATTTTAGACCCTAACCCACAGCAGCGAAACTAGTGGAGGAACTGTTCCCTTGCAGAACTATTAACATCGAGAGTGTAGTTGAATTAACCTTACCCTGAGAACTCGGACGAGTCAATTAAGGCGAAGGGGTTGCTTCATTATCCCGAGCGGTTCGAACACCCCCCGCGGGGAGCGAGAATGTTATAGCGACCTAGACGGGGGCGAGGGGTACTAGTGCGCGCATGCGCCGTGCCTGCTCGTGGCGTCGGGTACATAGAGACATGAGGGGCGCGCGCTCCAACCAGTGCGCCCTCCGGCATCCCAGCGTCGGTACGTTCGGACGCCAGCGTCCCGGGAACCCTCGTCGAGCGCCTCGCGTCTTCGGGCCGACGCCGTGCGTCGCCCAACATCACCGGAGCTGTTCGTTAATGCCCGCCCGATTCTGATGAACAACTTCGCTGCCCTCCCATCGGAACCCGGATATTAAAAAAAAAAATTTTAAGTGAGCATTGAAGACTATGGATTTTCCTAGTATAAGAACCAAAATAGACAATAATTTCCTAAATGTTCGAAAATAAGTTAACACGTCTGACGAAGAAATGAAAAATTTGCTTGACCGCCACCTGTGAATCACCAGAGGTAAGTGTGATAAAAAAATCTCGTATAAATACGGTCGTAGCAACTGTCATACAGGGAAATGTGTAAAATTATGTTACGTATTCAAAACCACGGGGGTCTATTTATGCTATTTTAGTAGGTTTAATTTTTTGAATCCTGGAAGGGAGGGATGTCGCAAAATCACTGAATAGAAATGTTGGAATTTTCTTGCACTATGTAGCCTATTTTCGTCAAAAAATACGTTTATATAATTTTGGCTAATCGCCTACTTTAATAAAATTGAATTAAGTCGATAATTAACCAAAATTATAGAAATTTATGCTTTGAAAAAAAAAATAGGCTATGTAGTACAAACAATTTCCAGCATTTCTATGTAACGGTTTAGCAACATCTGCTCCCTTACAGGATTCAAAAAATTAAATTCACAAAAACAGCATAAATAAGGATGAGTGTCAGGCAATTTTATTATATTTCCAGTTTTTGAGCCATAACATTTATTCAGATTGTATTTCTCAAAATTTTCTCTTCGACAAAGCATAGGATATATTATTGGTAAACTGCTTGTCATAAATAATAATGGAATATTTTATTAATTTGTCATGCAGAATCATTGCAAGAGAATTCTTAAAAATTAACCCATAATTCTATTGCAATAATTCTGCTTGACAAATTAATGACAGGTCCCATTATTATTTATCTAAAGCAGCTTACCAAGAATATATCCTATGCTTTGTCGAAGAGAAAATTTTGATAATACAATTTAAATAATTATATGGCTCAAAAACTTAAGATATAATAATATTGTCAAACACTTCCCCTTAACTGTACATTCTATGTAATTTAAGCAGAATATATCTTGCAGGATATCGTCTTAGTTTACGCATGGGAAAAGTCTTAACCAAGATGATGCTATGTAAGCGTAAACGTTGATATTATAGTCGAATGAAAGTTGCGTTGAAATACGTACATTTTTTTTTTAACAATTGTTATAATCGATTGCAAGGAATATTGTCTTTCAAATTTCGATTTAAGGTGAGATTTTGAATACTACCTCTAAAATTAAGAACAAACTGGACCGACTTGTATCCTGCACACCATTCATGAGGTAAATACGTACACTGTTCGAATGTTCGTTGACTTGCACAACATAAAAACTGAGAATATATGCAATGAGAGGACAATAAAAATGTTACGAGTTAGGTTAGTAAGTTGCTTAAATCTTCCTCCTTTGTAACAGCGGATGGAAGCAGTATTTTTATATCACTGTCATGATAATCAACGAAATTTCTGATAAAAAAAGTCACCCTATTATGGACAGTAATGACAGTTTTGTTGATGTTTTATAGTCTGTTATTGTAGCTTGGAAAATTTGCAATAACTGCGTGGTTTCTCGATATCAACCGAATCGAACGCAAAAAAAGAAGTATTCACACGCTATAGTTATACCTAAACAACTTTCATAATACAGAGTTTGTTATTTTTTTTTTTTTTTTTTTTTTTTAGAAATTTTTAATTTTTACTACGACATGTCTTCGGAGTAGTTACAGTAGCGTAATTAGCAGGTTAAATTGGACGAACTATTAATAAAATATATTTATTGGGAAGAAGTTCAAAAGTTTTATTTATATTTGTAAGAACATTAGTGAATATTTTTGCTGTGATGAATTTTATTTTATGCACCTACGTACTGAACCTGCTCAAAGTCTTGCAGACAATAACTGCAACATTTGAATGAAGCAAAAATTTTGAAGCAATATTAATATGTGCGCTAGGGGGTAGTTTAATTCATACTACAAGCAAACGCCAAGGGTAAAATTTTTATCGTCTGATGTGAAGTGACCTCTGAATGATTTTTGCAGTACGACTTATCTGAGCCACTGAACTGGACCTTCGCCAATGCGCAAATGGCGTACGAATAGATACGCGGTTTGCTTGATAAATGTTCCGAATTAGTGGCACGCATACTACCGTAAATCCGTCGCTTCACCTCACGCCCCACAAGAAATTCCGGACAGTTTCCGATTTCTTGCGTCGTATCAGCTGGCGTGCGGCGATGTTCTACTGCTGGGTATATTTGATTAGGGGATTACCGCTATTTTTTTAACCTCCGACGCAAAGAGGTGGGTGTTATAAGTTAACGTGTCTGTCTGTGTATCTGTGTATCAGTCTGTGACATCGTAGCTCCTAAACAAATGGACCGATTTTGATACGGTTTTTTTTAGTTTGAAAGCTGACTATATCGAGAATGTTGTTAGCTATGATTCAAGGTAACCTTTTCAGCCGTTCAAGATCATCAGCTCTTTTCTAGTTTTTTTTTTTTTGTGAATGTGAGTAATTCTACTGGTCTGGTCGATTTGCAATTTAGTATCCTGTGAGTCCGTGTTTTTTAAATCTTAAATTTAATTCTTAATTATCTTATCAGCTGTACATACATAATAGCAAATCCTGTAAACTTATTCAGCGAACATTACTTTTTTATATTAAACTTTTCCTTATTCCCATTCGCATTTATGTTTAGTTGTAAGTATAACTGTTTTATAGTTTAATTGTAAAGAAACCAGTGTATCATTCGCTCTGGCAATGCTACAATAAAATATTCCAACAGTTTTCACATCATATCCAACCTCGCATTCATATAATATTCCGTGGTTAGTCTACGATATAAAATCATTTAAAATTACGCCATAGCGGCACACACATAATGGATTGTCTGGGAATAAAATACAGCACAGTGTGGCCAACAGGTGGCGTAATGGCTTCTGTAATAGTAGTCATCTATAATAAATTATTTTCGTTGAAATACATTGTTATTGAAATAGAAAATGTACTTATACTATTCCAGTTACTAGAATACTATTACACATATAAATACAATATAACTTTCTATAAATAAATGTGAAAAATAAATGACACGCAGGACTGCTACAAGCTAAGAGAAACACAAAATACTTCTTTACTGACAAAACAAGATAAAATTTAGCTTCAATGTCCTGATAATTAGCATGCGGATTAAAACACACACAAAAAAGGAAAAAATATAGTATGGTTAGCGCGACATTTTCAAGAGAAGATTGCGGAAAGTCACAAGAAATAACTAAATCATGGTTAATATAAAGTGCGATGTACAACCAGAACACGGCCAATTAATAGTGTCCACAATTTTTCGCGAAAAGAATTCTGCAAAAGTTTGTTTCATTGCCTTATGTGTACATATGCAGCCCTGCTTCATGGTCAGTGATTGGCTGTTTTTAACTCTCGGCGTCTAGTGTTCTACCCGCAAATCAAAGACGTATGGTGTCGCAGTAACCTTGTACCTGTCGGCACAGTCAAATGAGCCACGTCTGTGCAATAATACATTCTGCCAATAACCACGAAACAGCTCGTGCATATAAGGCATTGAAACAAACTGATGCAGAATTCTTTTCGCGAATAATTGTGGGCTCTACCAATTAATGTTTAGTAGCACGCGCACCCCGTACCACAGACCACGCACATTTGTGAAATGTTAAATAACTGACATATGCATTTGAGCAAATAATGATCGAAACAACTATTCCTAGTTCTCTACACAAATAAATCTCAGTACTTATACCACTATGGTATCGCATTTTAAGTTTAACATACCGAGATAGTGCGACGTGTTAAAATACCGAACTCGCATTCGGATGGACCAGAGTATGAATCCTTTGCCGGTCATTCCGACTTCGGTTTCCCATGATTTTCCGAAATCACTCCAAGCCGGTCTGGGGAAAGGTACCTTAGTATAAACCATATTTGTTTTCCTCCTTGTAAGGGCTGAAACAACTATTTTGGGAATTTACAAAAAAAAATCTACTTTCGTGCAGTGTGATATGACATTTTGAATTTGGGTGTGATCGTGTACATATTTCCATGTAACCCATTGCCATTTTTAAATGCAAATGTGTGAAAATAAATGTGGGGAAGGGGAGGGGGAGAAAGACATAATTTGCATTCATAGATTGACTTAAAAAAAAGGAACACTCTCTTTGCCACCCCTCCCCCTGTTGGTATGCCCCTGCTCCTGTTTATTGTTGTCTGAGTCACTGTGAATTTTTAGGTTGAAACCCCTACACTCGCTTTCTTAAACTACCAGAACCCCGGATATATTTTAAGTTTTCTACACTGTCATCAATTGCAATTACAATCTTCGCTTAGCAGAGTTCGTAAACTGGGATTTTTTTTTCATACCACACAATCTTTACGCGATTAAAAATTACCGTACTTCAATTTTGTATTTGAGTGTGGAGTCAGAAGAGGAAAAGAATATTCGCTGAATTATTCACCAGCATTCAAAAAATGTAGGTCTGTATGTAGATTTAACGCAATATATACTTTGTGTTACATAAAAGCTCGAGAATTATCAGCAGGCGTAATAAAATTCATACTTTTGCTTCCATACATTTAAATTTCACTTAAAAGTGTTTACTTGCGCGAAGATTAATTTCAAATTAAAAAAATGTCACCTAAAAGTTTCATGAAAGTGCCTGACGTACACTTACCTTTTCAGCCGTACCTCTCACCAGTCAACTGGAAGTCAACATGCTGTCTTTTTTCCGCAGACGGGAACTGAGTCACTCACATTAGCCCCCAGTTAGTGAATTCAAAGCTTAGTGAAAATGACCCACTCATTCCACACCACTGTTAGGAAAAGGCTAACTCAATATACGAAAATGGTTAACTCTCATGACGTGTTCCAACCCGAGGATATAATTGAAATCTCAAGCATGCGCGCTACACAATTTTTACATTCACTGTGCATTTCTTCTGAATGTCCAAGAGTCTGTCGTATACCGCTACGCGGTACGGTATTATGTTGAGGATTTACACCTCCATCATGTGTGTCGTCAGGTCTGCACAAACGAGTCCCGCGCCGCCTTATATACGTTTTTTTTTTAAAATTCATTTTGCAGCGACCATTGTGAACGGTTAAAGTTTTTAGAGCCTTTGACGGGGTGTCGGTAATTTCGTGTTTGTAATCGTTCTAGATGTTTATGGAGTTTAATTTGAGTTTTGTTTTTTTTTTTTTTAAATGGAAACTCATTGTTTTCTACCTGATAAGTTAAGGTTAGTGGGCTCTACGTCTCGTCGACAGCGAAGTCATTAGAGACGGTGACACAACTTGGTACAATGACAGAAACTCGGCGAGGAGTCAGCCATGGCCTTTGTTAAAAGGAATCTTCCCAGTATTTGCTTGGAGCAATTTCGGGAAACAATTGAAAACCGAAATCACGATGGCCGTAGCCGGGGATCGAGCACGGGTCCTCCCGAATGCAAGTCCAACGTGTTACCGTAGTGCCACCTCACTAGTTTTTTTACCTGGTCTTGATTATCAATTTTGGCCGTGGGGGTACGCTGTTGGCCAGTAATAATTAATGCAGAAAAACAGCAGATATTTCCAACGTAAGGGGTATGACTTCGGGTGACACGTTGTAGATGTCAGGCAACGGCTCGAGTCTACAGCGATTGTGTTATTTTTTCTTTACCAGACCTAGTACCACGCCTTGCATCAGCATGGCAATACGGGGACGTCACCCACCAAGTATGGTACGACGTAAGCCAACGTAAGTTTCTTTAATAATTTGCAGGGGCTGCGACCCGGATTTCTTCACGTGGGAATCGCACCAGGTGGTGCCCTTTATCGGTGAGTTTTCTCGGAGATCTACCATTTCACCTGTCTACTCATTCCAGCGCTGATCCATACTCTGCTCATATCACACCTTATCAGTGCTGAAATCCCTGCTGTTATCCGCTGATAAAAATCTCTTCACTTCAAACCTTTGCAGGTAGGATTAGTGTATATATTGGTCAAACAGGGAAATCAAATAAGTTACACGACGGGAAGTTAAATTTCTCCATGGGTCCTATAGACATGAGACGCTAGGCTTCTAAAATGTTTCTGTCTCTAACGACGTCGCTATTGACGGCACGCTAAATTTTGCCACCTACATATGAGGGATTAGATTTACAGTGGTGTAAGTCAGTTAAAATAGTTTCCCATTATTTTTTTGTAGTTACGTGCAATACTAAGTACATTCTGGCAATCTGCAAATGGAATTCAGAAATTCAGTCAAGAGTGAAATATTTGTTACAGAATATTCTTTTGGAAAATGTGAATAATACGAATAAAAACGACACAATAAATAATTGTGACTTACACCACTGTGAATCTCAGCCACTCATATTTTACTTTTTACAGTCTCTCTATCCATGTGTAACATTCTTGTTGAAGTCCAAAATAGTATCCTACAGCAATCTGAATGCTCGTATATTCTCAAAATCGTATTGCTACAAGATGTGCCTTCAGTGTTTTTTTTAAACCAAGTGATAGTGGCTCTCAGGAGGACGTTCCGTAATGTTTTAATGAAACGATCGTAAACGCTATTCTGTTGTCATGCAGTTGAACCTTTGGCAGTATCGTAACTCAACTCCTCTGGGCAGACAACCTGGCCTTTTGCTGCAAATTCCCGACTTTGTCGTTGTAATGTCAGTCGTACTCATTTCGTACAAAACCATGGCAAGACTCAACTTAGCAACACAGAACTATACAGCCGTGACCTCACCGCCCAATTATACTCCTTTGATCTGTATCGTTAGTGTTTTAACATTTGTCTATACGTTAAAACTTTAATAAATGCAGATTTAGAAAAAAAATATCCCAGAAAATTGTACCCTTAGTATCCTGCAATTATTTACAGTAATCATATTGAATACAACTGCTATATTTTAAAGAATTGTCCAGTGCTAAATGTCATATTTTCAATGCCATTTTTGCGATAGTTGTGTTTCTAAAAAGGTTGAAATTACTATGCGGCACCTATAGTCAATTGAGAACGTATAGGTTTATGGCATGTAAATGAGCTACGATGCCGCCCCCCCCCCACTTAAAATATTGACTGAACTAATTTCATGGACATAAATAAAATAAAACAAGAATAAAATTTGTGACAAGTATTACGTTTTGTCGACAAATAAGTAACAAGCTTGCAAAAGGAGTACAGTTCGAATATCACACCAATTACGATCGTTTGTTAATGAACTGCAAATATATCAACAATGTAGAAAAACGCCAGCTAAGTGTTTTACTAACAGAAAATCTTTGCGCGAGATGTAAACGGATGTTAAAATTATATTAAAATGAAAACACGAGTATTTTGAAATTCGGTTATTATAGACGCCTCGCTTTATCAGATTAAAAATGACAAAAATTACAGTTTTCCATTTCTGTAGTTTCTTGTGGTTTCAAGGCCTTATTTTTCTAAAAACAGTTTTTAATTTTTTACTCGAAAGTGATGCATACTACCGCATAGTGCTATATAGATAAACGTCCGCTGATAAAATATCTACTCGGCAAAAATTTTTCATCGAATTTTGATTAGTATTTCAAGGTTTTATTGACAACTGAGTATTCCAGTCGTTCGCTCGACATCGTACCTTTCCATACCCCTTATATAATAATTTATTGCTACTGTGAAGTGCGTGTATTAATCCTTGGTTACTCGCCGAACGATGGACGTGAAAAAAGTAATGGTTAACCAGCAGTCTAGCTACCAGCAATGTAAGACTTCGGCCCTGTTCCGCCAACCTCTTTCAGCATTTAACATTTCCAAAGAAGGATTAACAGAAGATTTAATATCTTTGTGACGTGTCTACCTACTACTAGCGGCACGCTCCTTCTCCTCACGGGAGGACTAGTTGTCGTGGTCGTGTAGTGTTAAATCTTCTGTTAATTCTCATTAACAAATGTTAAATGCTTAGCAGATGTTGGTGAAACCGGCCGTTCTCTGAATTTCCTTCTTCCCATGCAGTACCCATGCAGCGCTATGTTTTATTCTGACATGACTATAGACATGGTGATTACAGTTATTACGAAAATTCTCACTCTGGCCGTATGGTGAGTACAAGGAGAACTAGGTGGTAGGGATGGTACTCCCACAGTCAAAATTTTCGTTAGCACAGCGAAGTCTTGAGCGCTTGTAAGAATTGTTTGTTACGGGTGGCTAAATGTAGGAGTGAGGAGAACGGGAGTGCCTTGAGAAAACACTCCTGCCATTCACGTTTTCCACATGCGAGAATCGGGAAAGATACTACCGGCTGGTCTCGGAATAGCAGTGAGCGGTATGTCCAGAAATTCATCTTTTTACTTTTTTAACTAGTCAAACTCTAAACTAACGCGATTGTACATTACTTCTACAATTTGGTTCGGTACGCTGGCACACTTTGAGTGAACAATGATACGGAGAATGAAAACCAAACCGATTTACCATCAACGAAGTCAAGCATTGGAACGGTTTCACAGAGAGAGAGAGAGAGAGAGAGAGAGAGAGAGAGAGAGAGAGAGAGAGAGAGAGCGCCCGATCAACCGCAGCTTAATTAAACACACGAATGGACATTATACAGGATGATTGACTTGGCGTTGGTGCAGCAAACTATACCGCAGTGGTTGGTTTGTCCCAGTTTGAGGTAACGGAAACCGATATCCACACTGTGCATTTCGGCCTGCGCGGCACGCTTGTCGAACGACCGCGTCAGCGGCTGTGTCTTCAATACTTGATGAATCCTGAAGAGCAAATGAAACAATGGGGATATTACCTATTTTTATATTTTATTTTTATTTAATAGTACATTTAATTTAATGAATAAAGGTACCACACTGTCTTTACTTGCGTCCTTATAACCCGGGAAAAAAAAAACGTAAATAAAGAGTGTCTATTTGAGCTTAGTAAAATCGAGTGCCGCCATGTTGACGTCCCTGTGATGTCATTGGACTTTTTACTGCATGTCTGTTTATTCTTAACTCTACAGAAACTTACGTTTAGTTCGTGAAATTGCGTTAAGTCCGGTTGTATGTGTGGTAAGAACGGGTATGGCTGGGACTATAAGTGTCTACAGTAGCTCCTTTGTGCAACAGTACAATTACGTTTTCTCCAAATACAATATTTGATACAGCGCCGTGTGACAACACCAGATGGACTGCGTGGTTTCTAAAAAAAACGAACCTTGAAACAGTCTGCTGTTAGCTACACAAGTTAGATTATGTATGCAATAGTTATTTCAGTGTATTGTGTACCGTATGACACGGTAGGCGTGAAATAAATAAGTTCTTTTAAGTTAAAAAGTTGCGACCAAATCTCGACATCTGTACAATTTATCGTGTTTTTGCTGTTCCACTGCGTGGCCGCCCCGCCTGGAAAAACGGCTTAGCCAATAGGCGAGTTCAAGGCACCTGTGATTGGCTGATAATTCGAGAGGTGGCCGGGGTTTAGCGAAATGAGTCAACAGATGACAGCACAGGTATAGCAGTTTTCACGGTCGCTCACAAGAAACGAAAACGTAGTTGTGAAGAAAAATTTATTTTTAAGAGATAAATTAATGTTAAATTATGTTCCCGACTCGCGCAATCAGAACGCTAAATCACTACTCTGTAAGCGCCAGGAGGTTTCCTTAAGCGCTTTCGAACTGTTAGCTTGGTATGTTCGTTATTAGATGCATGCGACCTACGTACGGTAGGCTTTAAACCAACATTTATGATTCTTGAGCGGATTTAACAAAATAAAAGGGATTCGGAGTAAGTTATCGTCACTCCGGAATTTGAATTAAGCTGAACAAACTCAAGCCTATCACTAAAACGTTGCAATGTGCGAGAGTTATCTTGCGGTCTTCACTCCTCTTAAGTCACTCAGTACCAGAGAAATCTTCGTTATTAACTAAGAAAATCTTCAACTGTAACGGCGCATGTATTGACAACGAGAAATTTTGACGAGTTAGCTATTGAGTAACCTGGTTCATTAAATTTGTCCAGTTTTTAAAGTCAGTGTAAGATAACTTAACCTACTTCGTATAACACCTGGCGGGCGGGTGGCAAACAAAAACAACTGTCAAATTTCGTCATATGCGTGTTAGCCAATAAGAACGTGTTTTCAATGTTTACGGCGGCGTTTGAAAATATGACATTTTCAAAGCTCATTAACTTTAAAATTAAAATACGTACGGAATTAATACTTTACGTGGTTGCATCTTGTGTGAAAATATTTCGGAAGAATCATATAAATGCTAAATTGTTTCTGTAGTTAATATCTCCATTCTTATTTTGTATACGATCAAGCTAAAGAGGATACCAGTGAAAATGGCACGTGTTTGCTAGGTTAATTTTCAGTTGTGAGGATAATTTTAATGGTTTTAAATTGTAACATTCTCTCACTAATAACGCTAGTGAGTAGCGACCGGGAACTTTTGCGACAATATTTTTCCAACAATTTGCTTAAGTGCTTTACGTGAACATCTTCAGTTCTGTTTGATGGTTATTGGAAGTGTGTGTGTTTGTGTGTGTGTGTGTGTGTGTGTGTGTGTGTGTGCAGAGACGTATCTCGTTTGACTATGCCAATCAGAACCTTTACTACGTTATTACTAGAGATGATGGTTAGAGCCAGTGATTTTTGGTGAAAAGAATTCTGCAACAATTTGTTTCAATGCCTTATGTGAACACCTGGTTCTCTGCTTCATGGTCAGTGATTGGAAGTTTTAACTTTCGGTGTCTCGGGGTCCTACCCGCTAATCACGGACGTGTGGTGTCGCGGTAACATTGTTCTGGTTGGTGCAGTCAAATGTGCCACGCCTCTGCCCTATTATACTCTGCCAATAACCACGAGCCAGAGTTGCAGGTGTACACGTAATGCCTTGAAACAAGTTGTTGCAGAATTCATTTCACAAAAAGTTGCTGGCTCTAATGATAGTTAGAGGTACGTCAATTTCGCGAATTCATCTGGCAACAGCCTATACTTGTCAGTCCTATACACCCACTGGCCACAATCGATTATCTATTGGCTTATAACCGTACAAGCAGGTAGCAAGCGATAGCACTTTGCATTATTTCCTTATTTACTACTGGCTTGCAGTAGTCAAACGCGTTTCGTAACAGCCGCCAGCAAGTCACAGACATGACCATGAATTATACATAATTGGCATTCGACCTGATCTGGAATGTATCTGCGAAATTTACGTATCTCTAATGATAGCATATCCCGAACATGTTTGGTGCCAACATACCCTTGATAACGCTGTAGTTAATTGCAACACACATAATTACGTCTGACTCAACGTAGCTGTCTGCATACCAATAACAGGCATCAAATATTACAATACTTAGATTCTTATAGGCTCAGTCAAATATGGCAACAACGCCATGTACAAGTGAAAGCCAGTTCTGTTCTGGTAAGCTGGAGGCACGTTGAAACCCAACAAACAGTCAAGTTTTCCCGCTAGAAACCATCGTCTCTAACTATTTGGTTATCGTTAGAGATGATGGTATATCGCGAAAATGTTTTGTGCCAACATAGCCTTGAAAACACTGACACAACGTAGCTGTCTATAGACCAATAACGTGCATCAAATATTAAAATAGCGGTATTCTTATTGGCTTGGTCAAATAGGGCAGTAGCTTCGCGTACAAGGAAAAGCCAGTAATCTTTTAATAAGCTGAACGTACGTTGAAGCCTAGCAAATAGTCAAGTTTTCCCGCGATAAACCATCATCTCTACACATATGTGATTTACGGATAGAACACTTCAGTCGATGACAGTAAAAAAAATCTTATCATTTACCTTGAGTCAGAGCTGTAGAGTTGAATTCAAGACATTGAAAAAGATAGTGCACAATAATTTTACGAAATTTCCGGTCCTTACCCATGAGTCAGAACAAATGCGACTGCCTGTACTTTACGTTTAAGTCCGTGTTCCAAATATCACTCGCACACTCGCAATCGGAAGTGATGTTAGAGTGTGTTGTTACATAATTCAGAATGTGGGTAGCGAGTGTGTGTAAATGCATGTTCTATGCACAGCCTACAGGTATTCCGTGGAATATTGTTAATTTGTTTAATGCTCCCATGTTTTGTGTGCAGTATATTCTCAAGTACGGAAAAAATTATAATAATATCTTAGAAGAAGACACTGCGATTACAATGCTGAGTGTGCATGCGTTCCAAAACATGTGTTGGAATCCTGGGATCGAGTGCGAGAGTTAATGCTGAGTATTTGGAACACAGCCTCAGTATGGCGTCATAGTACACTTTTACGTGATCGCTGGTTGCTGTCGGCTGCAATGCATACATAAATTCTGTGAAATTGAAATACTTATTCGTTTGTGCCAGGAAATCAGATGAACATACATCGTTTCCCTGCTATATCTAGACAGGGTGTCCAGTGACTCATGCAAAACGTATACGTATTAAGAGGAACTGCGGTGAAAATAGAAGCAGTAATGAACGTATGCTTCAGAATCCGTATCATTCGGGATTACTAACGTCAGGCGGTGGGTTTGCTGCTTAATCACAGGAGCAAGATTAGATACGTCAGTGTTGTCATCACGAAGAGCACGAGATTGGTGTCCCGTCATACACTGTAAAAAAATCTCGTAATTAGTAATGGAAGTTATTAACCCATATAGAGTATGGAATACTAGTCATACTTACATCAAATGTTGAGCATTGGTCATATACAAGACTGGTAACAAAAGTCCATATTTGACTGTTTCCAGAAAATATTTAGGAAGTCTAACCATTTTACTATGCCTACTTCTTCAATACGCATTATACATCGGTGTCGTAAGTTTACAAATTACTTTTTACCGTGCTAGGTTGCGGTGGGAATGTGGATAGATGAAGACTCTGCTATTCGTCTTCTAGCCTCGCGTGGTGCTATTTGCCTTCAGGTCGTGATGTTTTTGAAATAACAATATTTATAACAGCATCCACTGCCACAACCGTAACAATTACTAAAACCATTACTACAATCGGCATAATATAACAGGATATTTTGGTTTACTATGCAATCGGATACTGTTTCAAAACTAGTATTTACGTATTTTATCGCACCGTTTGACATGTTTCGTCTGTTAATGGCAGTCTAGACTTTACTTGGGTTATTTTTAAAACGACTCAAATTAATATTTCACCTAGTTATCATCGACAGACATTAAAACAATTGCGCGCGTTAGAGACCGTGTAATTTAGTAATGCTTTATATATATATATATATATATATATATTCAATTTATTCCTGATTCAAGGTTTGGCAATATTTGTTTCAAAATATTACAATATGGACTTGGCTAACTATTTAAGTTCATTACGCACACTGTTTACGAACTATTAAAGCTTAATAATAATATAATTGAGGTAATATAAAATTTAAGACATAAATTATTTCTCACCATGTAAGTTAATAAAGACAAAAAAAAAAATCCGAGACAAAAAAATCCGATCTTCAATTTAGTCTAATAGCCCATTATGCGCTTATTTGTAAAATGTGAATCAGTTCCAAGCATTTTCGGCAACTATTCATTCAATTAATTCATTACACGAAAAGTAAATTTTCAATAAATGTGGTGACGCAGCCTCTTAATTAAGCTCGATATACGAGGCCTACTACTACTAAATTATATCTATATATATATAAATGTTATGTTGGTTTGTGTACGCTTCAAAACCTCAAAAATTTCTGCACCGATCGAGCTGAAATTTTAGCATGATATATAATCCGCATCAAGGATTGTTTTTATCTAATTTGCGACCGCGGAAAAAAAACGAGGAAAACACTCGCTGACAACCGCAATAGTAATGGCGCAGTCACACGAGAAACAATATTCGTTCCCGATTACATTGTTCATTTACAAAAACATTTGCATCTGATTCTGATTACTATACAATCTGAATTACATATTGACTTAAATCAAGGAACTTTTGTGTGATCGTGTCGTGATCGAACTGCGCCTTTCACCAAATCGTAAGTAGAGGTTATATTGTATATGAAAGACGGACAGTTTTCGAGCTGCAGCTATGAGAATCACGAGAGTATCCCGTGCAAGATTTTGCGATGGGAATTACATGACATCATACAAGTGTATTGCGCGCGCTCTTTACACTGTTATTGAGTACACTAGCTGTTAAATGCCGGGCAACTGTTTTATAGAGAAATAAAGATGAATTAAAAAAAGAAGCTCTGCAAATAAAGTACGCTTAGCGCAGTGGACTGGACAAATCTGTTTGTATTTGATGTTTTAAAGATAAACAGTGAATATAGTATAATATAGAATATAGTATCACCATCAATTAACACGTAACTAAAAGTTAGTTACTCTTTTCTATAGTACACGCGGGCGAAGCCGCAAAGGGACAGCTAATATACATACATATATATATATATATATATATATATATATATATATATATATATATATATATATATTTATATATATATACACACACACACAAATTTCTTCTCAAAATATTAGTTTTAAAGATAGCTTTTCCTAATCAATAAACAAATAAATTATTGAAATTTCTGGAAGAAAACTTACATTGGCGTCTCTTGTTATTTGTGATGTAGTTCATCCATTTGGTGCCTTTTTCACACACCCCACTTAGTCTATCTTTGTTGTTTTTTGTATCGTCTTCCTCCAGTCGACTATATTCTACTTGGAATTAATTTTGTGTTCTTTATATCTGTTTTTGTCCTTGTGTCATTTTCTGGGATATGACTACTGTACACTCCTTTCAGGAATTATCTGAATGTTTTATGTCTGTTGACTACAGCGTATTGGCTTTTCTTCCTTATTTTTTTTTTTTGTTTTATTGATTTTTTTTCCTGCAATATTGCAACATTCGCCCGCAATGGCGTGTGTCTAAACAACTGTTATGTACAGAACATTATAAATTTTTTTTATTTACGATAATCTTATTACTGGAGACGCGGTGGCCGAGTGGTCAGACCACTCGCCTCCCAACAAGACGACCCGAGCTCGATCTCAAACGGGACTAGTCCCGGATCTTTCGCCTGTGGGAAACGTAACGGACGTTGCCGTTGGCCGGCGGGTTTTCTCGGGGCAAACCCGCGCTTACCCCGCCCTTGCATTCCATCGCTGCTCCAACTTTAGGGTCTCATTTCATGTCATCCCTCATTCATCTCTGAGAGGACCTGTTTACGAAGCGGTTTCGTAGAGGCTGCATAGTTGAAGTCAAGCAGCCTTGACTTTGTACGTTTTCGATAAACTGTAAACCTAAAGTCACGGTCAAGATGGCCGTTTACAGAGAACCTACATGTTAAAATGAAAATATTTATTTCTTATTCTAAGTATAATTTGATTTTGCAGTACTGGGATTTAATAAAAATTTAAATAAAATTGTCTTAACTGTACTAGGAAAATCTTATAAATACTGTTACTGAAGTATTCGTAAGATAACTAACTGTAAGTCTCGTCAAGAAATGTCGTTGCTTTTTTATAGAAAATATTTTTAAATTCGATAAATGTTTCAATACTTAGGATATATTTCCGGGATATTTACGTGAATTGCTCTAATGGCAAACATGAAACATGATGATTTATAACACAATATTTCCGTTTCGATAAAATGTTCTCCGTTGTTTACTATCTGCCGTTTCTTTACCTTTGACGCTTGTATTGTGCACTAGCAGGTTCCCGCAAATTAGTTTGCGGGGTTTTCAATTTAATGCGAGAATATTTCTGTAACAAAAATGTTTTGAAAAGTGCTAAATGGGCACTTTATGTTAAGGGTAATTAATGTTCATTATAGAAACATTTTTGGGTATCCCGTTCTTCCGCTGTACCCCGTTTTGACTCCCATCTCCCCAAAAGGATAATTTGTTTTGGTAGCGCGGGCGCGTGCACAACTCACGATTTTTTTCGATGAATTAATTATTTTTGGTACCACGTTTTACCGCTATACCGTATTTTAACCCCTCCTCCCTTCAAAAGTTAGTTTTTCATTTTACTGAAAACTTCGCGGACGCAAGCATAAGTCACCAAAGTTTATTTGTTTACTAATTTTTTTTCGGTTTCCTGTTCTGTCCCTCTACTCGTTTTGCCTTAGCCCTCCCATTTTTTGGAGAAATTTCATCGCAAACGGATGACTGGTACAGAACCGCATGGCAGACGGATAAACAATAATTTATATGACATATGCTAGCAGTCCTCCCGCCGCATTACCCGAGAGTATTACTCGTAACAGCGAATATTTACTTCAATTGTGGGACCTCTTTGTAAACAGATTGGGAGCTTGGCCATAAAGTGTTACAATAAACAAGCTGCAGGTTGTGCTTATCCTACAGTAGGTTAAGTATTACAGTTATAGCTACCCTTATGAAAAACTATCCTAAGTCTATCTCTGCTAATCTTAACTGTCCCGGGTCTTATTTATAGTAATAGCAAAACAGACCTTGAATGTGAGACATTATTCGGATGGTATACGTAGTATTCGTAGTATGATGACTCATTTACCTCGAACAAGACCATTGATGCCAGTGTCCTCAATACGAACCGTCTAAAGTTAATTAAACATAAGAAAAATATTCCGTCACTGGGCACATAGAGGTTGTACAAACATATGCATAGATATAATTGCCAAATGTTAACTTCCTTGTAAGTGACATCTTTATGGCTGCTCTTGCTTTATCGAATCGTTTGCGTTGAAAGGTTTACAAAGACTACGTTCCCTCCCCCACCACTGGTTAAATGAGACGTATTTTCTCAATATAAATACTGAGATAATTTTTCTCGTATGTACGTAAGCGTCATTGTGAAGCAAAACATATATCAGTACCTCAACTGAGGTAGATATCTGGGGTGAATGAAAACCACATTTACACTTTTTCACCTCTTTAGTGATAGAATTTTCCAAAATCTTTACATCACATGTTAAACATTTGTAAATGTATCCAACTGTGGTGAAAATCACCACGACAACCCATAGAATTAAATCTTAGTAAACGATTAATTTAAAACGTATTTTGTTCCTTCACAGACCTGAGAGTTCATATTTAGAATGTTCTGATATCTGTTTACGGGCATTTACGTATTCATCACCATAAAATAAAAAATCAATTCTATATCTCGACGGGTTTGATAACAATCGTGGATAAATCTAAAATACATTCCATGTATTTTCACCCCCTAAGCATTTGAATTAAAAAAAAAGTGTGTGTGTGTATATGTGTGTGTATATATATATATATACACACAAATTAATTAATACACACGACAGTTAAGGCTATTATATGGGCGTCACATTTAAGGCGGCTGCCTACCGCACGCTTCAAATGCGTTGCAATATGTTCGTAAACAGGGCTTTCCTACGAAAATATTCCATGTGTGCACATTGTGCCAACGTACGAAAAGAAAACAAACGCCAGGCAAGGTCGGAACCTCATTGTTAAGACGCCGCGCTCATTAAAAATACTGTTTCTAAGCCCTCCAACATGGCTAAAAACGGCATTTTCAGACTGCCGTTCTTCAAAATGTACTAACCGGATGTATGTACAACTCAGATTGCGACCTGCACTGAACTTAGTTGCAGACATTCCACCAGTAAAATCATATGGCCAGAGCTTAATGTCCCGTAGAAAAAACCGTTCGGCGGGAAGCTTGCACGCTAGTTAAGAGCTTGGCTCGTTGAGGTGACGGGCATTTGATGCGCGCTTCAAGGTCGACCTTACTGCTCCGTCGCTTTTGAGCCTCTCACGCGCGGGTAGGCGGCGCCCTTAAGTGGAAAACGTGACGATAGCCCGTTGGGCTCGAGATACACAGAAGATACATCCGTAAACCATTCGCGCAGATGTTTTCGGAGAGTAAAATTATTTTAAAACCACAAGTTGAATATTTTTGAAAATCGGTTATTATAGAGTCATGGATATTGTCGTTCTAAAAATTATAAAAATGACAGTTTGCCAATTGTATGGATTTTGTGGTTACAGTCCCTTATTTTTCTGTATGCTGTTCTAAATTTTTTACTCGAAAGCAAAGCACACTACCGCCCAATGTTACATGAATAAACGTCCGCTAATAGAAGATCTCGGCAAAATATCTCATCGAATAATGAAGAGTAGTTTAGATTTGATCGACGATTTAGTATTCCAGTCGTTCGCTCGACGTCTTACCTTTCCATAACCCTTAAGCTTTTCTACAGTCCCAGTTTACGATGGTAACTAATAAGTAGTCATTAACTAGCCACAATTAATCTGCGTTATTAACCTCCACAGGATACAAGAGACAACTTTGCAGCACAGTTTAATTACGCAATTTTTTTCCGGAAAAATTAATTTAAAGTTTTCAGGGAGATAAAGCAAGCTAAACGTTGTGAACAAAACCGATGAAGAGTGCCTCTGATGTTTCAGCCAATTAATTTTAACTTTCTTAGTACTTACTGCTTATTAAAATTACTAATTGGAAACCAATTACGAAAATGTAATAAATAAATAAACAAATGTTACCCTCTTAACGCTACTAAAGGTTACATATATCATTTTAATACTTTGCCAATTATCCAGCAAAGCGAGCTGATTCTGTTGAACATTCTCAGCTGTATATCGAGGAAATCGTTTTAAAGAGCAAACATTCACCTGATATTTCCATGCTTGTTGTTCATTTTTAAGAGGAAACAGACCTGAATATATTAGTGGTTGATAGTGGTGATTTTTTTTATGATAGGGCTTTGGAATTGAAGTGACGTAAAATTAATTGGAAATACCAAACGCATTCATGAAAATAAAATCACTAAAAATAGTTACAATTATTAAATTTTCCGGCGAATCAGTAATAATTGCTCCAGAAGGATCATCGAAAGTAAACACAATAAAAGAGTGATAAAAATCACTTATTTGTTTGCGATTTGTGTTAATTTAGTGGTTACCACTGTTCCCAGCGCTTTTTACCGTTTTGTTTCTTCAATAAAGAGCGACTTTATTACTCTCGTTACAATAATAATGGAATTAATTTATTTTCACTTTAAATTCATAGTATTCTAGGTGACCTAAAGCAACTGTGATAATATAATGTAAATCAGTTTTGAATGAGTTTGGAAATCGAAAAATACACATATAATAACTGTGATTAAGTTTGTTCAGTCACACGAACTCCACCGACAAGCTCATTCGCCTGAAACTAGACAAAACCTGCGCCTTTTTTAACGTAATCAAGTGAAGTACTGCATAACAATAAATGCCGGCTGCACGAACGTACATGCACTGTGTAGAATACTCTATAATTTCATTCGTGTGTGACGGACTTGAGAAACATTGCAGCACTTTCGTTTACTTAAATGTTCGCCATGAATATACAGCGGCATGCAGTCTAACACGTAATACAGTTAGGCTCTCTCATGTTTAGAAAGAATGTTGTGAAATCGTATTATATTTCTGTGGCTAGGAGAATTGCGTGACCAATGGAATAATTTTTTAAACGGACAAATTCTACGAAAGTGGCAATAACCACAGTTTTAAAATATTTCCGTTACCAACCATTAAGCTATGTTCATTTTGGACATGATTTTGCTCAACCATGTTTAATTACTAACTTATTTCAGATACTTAAAGAAGGGCTACAGTTAATGTTTTTTGTGTTTATCAAGAAATAGGCTTGAATGAGCGTATTTAAACCGACGTTTCAAACAAAACGTAAAAAATTAAATTTATAAAGAACACCAACTTTAACAAAATAGTGCTAAATTTTGAAGACATTGTACCTATTAAGCGCACGATTTTTATTTAATTTTTTGATTATTTTATTTTTACATTTTTACGTTACTATTACATTTTACATTTTTTATTTAATTTCATTTTATGTATAGCCTCTATGGTTAAGGGTTTGCCACTCATACTTAAAAGTTGATCATTTCTAGGATAACCATAAAAATTTGTATTGTTCTTTAGATCGGGATGTACACAGAAAAAAACTGTCGATTGATGACTACCCATGAAGTATTTCTGATACTGATGATTTTTATATAATATTCAATTTACTAATACACAATTACATATTCATAAACTAAAATCAAAATATGATAAGAAGTTATTTATCAATTTAAGTTGACAACTTGAAATACAAAGAAGAAAAAATGTTGAGGCCTATTGGAATATAGGTTAAAACACGGAATGCTATGTTCAAAACCGGCTCTCTCAGCCTATTCAACCTTGACTTTAATGACTAGTTTGGCAACTAGGATGCGTTATATAGTATTGAATCAATACTGGTTCAATGATCTTAGTTTGGCTTTCATGGGGTATCTTTTGAACGTTTAGGACATAGACCGAAACAACGTTCTAGAATAATATGTATATTTAACCACTCGGTATAGCCCCTTTACAATGTGTAACGCAAGAGGTGTAATTTCAAATACGACTGCTGTTTGCACCATGCAGTGGTTTAAAATGTAAGTATTTGATGACAGAATTATTGAACCTGTTACAATGAAATTTTGTTTTGGCATAGAAGAATGTTATACTCACATATAGTTAGCAAATTCTGTACAACGACATTTGTAGTTAACGCGTCAGACACGAGACTTTTCAGAATTATTCATTAACCAGATGGAAGCTATCAAAAGTGATATTTTAATATTTCGATATTAGGGATAAAATTTCGAACTACGTACAGACCACAACGGTAACTATATGAAATTATGGACATTTCATTACGGTCAGCAGAAAAACATGTAACTGATGATCACGCCCAAAGGCATGGAGGGAGTTAAACACGGAATGTATTACGTGGTTACGGAACAAAAACATTACTGATTTGAAACTACCTCTAAATATTGTAGTTAAAATAATAGCTTGGATAGATAACCATATTACTATCTTTACTAATTGCTTTAAGCTGTCATTTTCCGAATGGCGTTTACACACAGCGTCAATCCTATATGTTACATTGCCATTTTTCGTATAAAGAGACGTAGCTATAAAATTTGGCTACACAATGTTTTAAACACCTTGCTAGTCATACAACATATTTTATGTCACGTTAATACACACCATATGAGCATTTCCTCTGAACGTAGTGTAATGTCTAATGATAGTTTAGGAAGATTATTAGTAGATATTTTGTTATTTATGACCTTTACGTGGATTTATACTGCTCCACTTGTGTAGATTAAACAATTGCGGCACTCTTAATAGTGAATAATTTAATATCTATCTAGTTTTAGAGATCAAATAAATAATCGGGAATTTATCACAACAAACGTTTTACTGCAGGGGAACACTGTTGTTGATGCTATCTGCATAGCAGTGGCGAGTTAGTACGTAGGATAATTGCCACTATTTATATTCCCTCGCTATAATTACAGCTACCGAGATCATTAGTTCCATATGCGGTGTTCCATTAGCAGTCTGTTTATACTCAAGAATAATTTTACTTAATGTAGTAAGAATAGTGAGGGGGGAAGAGTTTCGGCACTACTTCCTGACAGAGATTGAAGTCATCGGAAGATCGAACGGAGAAAAACAAGTTTAGTAATACTAGGAACGAGGAAACATGTTTTCCCCAAAGGAAAGTAATTTAATTAATAAGGAATATGCAGAACTGGGAAATATATGTATTTGCTTAAGATATATTGATGTTATTAAAAGTAAGCATTAGGTTGTGCAGTAAATAAGTTCAGCATTACATAATTTGCGATACAAATTTAAGGATCATCAAAAGAGCTTTAACAACGTTACTTAAGATCTATGGCTGTTAAAACTCTGATTATTAAAGCCAGGAAATTTTTATTTTAATACTAGCGTTTATCAACGGCGAATACTTGGATAGGTCATGGCCAATTCCTTTCCCAGTTTCTGTCATTGTTTCGTGTGACAATGTCTCTAATCACCTCGCTATCAACGAGACGTAAACCCACTTACTTTATCGTACCTGAACAGCGACCCAGGTTCAAGTCCTGTTGGGATCGTCCCGATTTTCGCGTTTGGAAAAGGAGACTGATTTTGCCATTGGCTGACAGAATTTCTTCGGATATCCTGTTCTTGCATTACATCGCCGCTGTTACGGTGTATAATCATCAAGAGCGCTCAAGACCTTGCTGCATGAGCGCATCCGAAATATTTCTACACCACTACTTCAGAGTAATGGGAACATTTGACTGTAAGTTTGCGTGATCTACACTCGGGGGGCGATAAGCTTCATCAGCCCGAGCTAGGTGGTGCAAAGTTAATAAGTTGGACTCGCATTAGTAAGAACCAGGCTTCTCATTGTGATCTCGATTTTCCATGGTTTCCCTAAATCGCTCCAGGAAAATGTGGGATGATTTCGTAACATAGGCCATGGCCTACTCGTACTGTACTTGTTCAAAGCGTTTCCGTCTCTAACGAACAAGCTATTGACGAGATGTAAAGTCAAATAAAAATAAAAATGAAATGAGCTTGATTAGGTACGTCTGAGTTCCCAAGCTGTTTTATGCCCACATTCTGAGAATTTTCATTGTTAATTTACTTTATCTGAACACTTAAACTCCTTAGTCAGTTAAAGTAAGAAACCAAAATTATTTCAAGTCTTAAGAGGGAGTGTTTGACAAAGTTTATTGTGTTTTCAGATTTTGAGCCATAATAACTGTCTTATCAAAATTTTTTCTTTGACAAAGCGTATAGGATATATTCTTAGTAAACTGCTTGACATAAATGAAAGCTGTCATTAATTTGTCATGCAGAATCGTTGCAAGAGAATTATAGGTTAGCTTTCAAGAATTCTCAGCGTGTTCAGATTGGTTGGGTTCGGGTGTGTGTTATGTGGGACACAATATTGATGCAGCGCTAACGGCGCTGTTGACTGACAGAATGCAATATCACATCACCTACACACGTAAGCCACTCTACTGACAAGCCTTTACCATTATTGCTTCTTCCACGGGACTTCAAGAAGTGACCATTATTGTTATAAATCGTATTGTTTAAAGTCCAACTCATGTTTCAGTTCGTTTTTCGAATCCGGGCGGTACATGATCAGCTACGGCAGTCTCAAAAAGAGGATAGATATTCTGAGAGGCCCGATAATTATATGATGTGTATTTAATAGTTTCGTCGAAAATAATGATCGCTACTCGTAGCGATGCATTTTTAGCGCATGCAGAAAAGCCTCTTAAACAGCGTACTATTAATAAGAGTAACTATATTTGCTATATTTTAGAATCAAACGTTTACGTAAGTCATTATGAAGAGTTTAATGAGAAAAATTTCGAAGCATGTTGTTCATCAGTGTTCTGCCTACAGGCAGGTTTTCACGCGGCAGTTCTCCATTTTCTCCGGTCTTCTGCCTTCCTCTATAGATTCGTGTAATTTCCGCTTCCTTTGATGTCATATATTATTTTCTGTCTTCTTCTTCCTCTCAATCTCTTGCGCCCTTGACGATATTCAGACTGTCGCAAATTTGAGGCTATGCGCCTCTTCATCGTAAAAAAAATTATGGCAACTGTGGCAACGAGTAAAACATTAACATAGTCAGATGTACCAAGTTTCACGACGTTCGAGTCAAATAAAGCCGACGCCTACCTTTCCTTGGCGTAGAATTTGGGAGAGAGAAACAAGCGTGGAGTTTTCTCATTGTTTTGGAAGTTCTTACTACTGTAAACCCGTCCGCAGCTGAATGTGTTCTTTCGTGTCAGATAAACTTGGGAGTAAAAGGTCTTTTACTAACCGTAAAGAGAAGAAAGGCTTCAAACTTTCCCTCTACCTGAGCGAGTAGAGGAGTTTTGTAATTCGCCTCACGTATGCATATAATGCACACTGTGATATGAAAATATTTCACTGTCAAGATTAATATATTACATCTGAAAATTTGATAGATGTTCTCGATACTTTACCGATGAAGATTTTGTCACGGCTAATAAAATATATAGCACAGAAATATTTCATTTAAAGAAACGTTTAGTTAAAATATTACCAAGTGGCATGCGAAAACTGAGAACCAACGCGTATCAAATCACACCTACAATCATTGATGTTAGGATATGGCACTGGTCACCACAATCCTTGACATTAGAATGCTGGTTTGCAGTCAACGAGAGTGCGTTATTAATTGCGAATTGTGTTTGAAAGCGCTCGGTCATTTCCCTACAAATGCCCCCGTAAATACAGTGGAAATGTCACACGCTTTTGAAATGTGTAATGCTCTTCCTCACCTGCCACACTGGCCAAAAGTAACTGTCCTAAATTCAGGGAAGTCATTTAGTGGGAGTGGGGGGGGGGGAAATGCCTCCCCTAGATTTAAAATTTCATATGTATAAAATGTATTTGTTATATTTTGTTATTTAAATAATGCTAACTTAAGCACATAGAACTGAAGTTTTATTATTAAACTTTCTAATTTATACATGCTTAATTAATACAAAAGATGCAACAAGGTCACTGTCGCCGAGAAAAAAATTTTGGTCCCCCCCCCCTCCCACTAATAAAAACCTGAAACGACGCCGCTTCCAAAATTGATTACACGGAACTGTATTCTGCATTATTTCGTGCAAGATCGTACGTTTCAGGAGTTGTATACCAGATCGTAAGGCAGCCATTGCATCATTTGTTGCTCAGCGAAATTAATACCTAGTATCGTGATAGGACTTGTTACATTATCAGCTTTCAGAATAGACCAACCATACCAGCAGTTTCAAAGATTACTGTGTGAGAATGTTTGTTACGAGGTAAGTAGGCTTATTGTTATGGTCTTTGAGAAGATGTGAGTGGGTTGCTATGTCGAACAATTGATTCAGGCTGGAAGTGTCTTGCGGTTCTCAGGACGTTGGCAATTGTTTATAGTTTAACCATGCTAGTATTTGTATACTAAAGCAGATGGTTGTTCTTAATTGTTGTCACAAATACTGTTATCCGAGTAGCTACTAGTCTCCATACCTTCTACGTGAGGGTTCAGAAATAACAGGAGTTCAAAATGTATTTCATTTTGTAATGTTGTCTCGATAATCGTTAGTTGCTAGCTCTCATGGAAAACAGTATCTTACCGTTTCATTATAGGCTACCTTACTTGTAAAAGGAAACCTGTGTATATTCTATTTCATGACATTTAATCGGACAGTTTAACCCTATAACTGACAGTGTTATTTGTAACATGTAACAGTTGGTTGCAGTTATTATTACTGGCATTTAGTTTCCAGTAACAATTACGTATGTATCCGTTTGTTGCCGATAAATATTTGCCATTAGTCTGTTAAAGGGCCCGCCTCGTTGCCATAAAATCACACTGCAGCGTGTTTGAAGAAAACGTTTTACACCGAAGCTAATACACGTGTGTTCACGCCGTTTGTCTACGAAAAGAACACACATTTCAGACGACTGCCCTTAAATACTTTCAAGACAACACACGTATTAGAAATCCCCTTTTAGGGCACGACAAAATGGTTTAAAACGGGGTTTCAGGTTGCTATAGCAGAAAATATACTAGCCGAATACACGTGAAACCACTTAAGGGTAGTGCATTGGACTTTAGTAAAGTGATTTTGTAAATAAAACAATAGGGTCACCACTTAAAGTCCCATAGACAATTTGTTATTCCGCGAAGACTGCACGTCTTAAGCGTAGAGGCGACGCACCGTTGTATGGCCCATACGACGTCGCCCTTAGCACCATACCTCACTCACACAAACACATGTGCCACGAGGCGGGCCCCTTAACAGCTAAAACGTGATACACAACTGACGTTCAAACTTACAAAGCAGACGACGCCTAACTGTTTTAGAGAGTATCTTGAGACGAAAAATTCTTGCATTTTCCCACTGTCTCTACTTAGAAGTACACAATGCATCTATGCATTACTAGACGGGCGAGATCCTGTCTCTGTTTGGTACTGTGTAGTAACCTACATTTTGGGAATGTGTGAAGCTTGTTGTCAACGTAGCAAAGATTTAGAGTCAGTACGTGGAATGTATTAGAAATACGAGAACGTGAACGTCATCAGATCTCTTCTGTGATGCGCGTCATCAAGGGCGATGTTGAACGGCACCTCTGGCGCGGTATCGCCTCTACCGCAACTTGCGGTCCGCAAGACACTTAAACGGCGTGCTGTGGTATCGTAGACCACTCACCTAACTGACACTTTCAGTGGTGACCCCATCTTCGGATCAGTAGAAAGTTTTAAGCAAAGTCATTTGCGTGTTACTATGGTAGTTTTACACAAACCCCGTGATTAGTTTTTCTTACATAGCAGGTTGGAAAAGAGGTTTTTACCCATTTGAAAGGCTCCGAAATTTTTCTCTAACTGACGTGATGGTTTGAAAGTACCTGTCCGTCATCGCTTGAAGTGTATGTTACCATAGTACACTGACACGATGGACACATGTGGAATATTTTCGTAAAGAAAAACGTATTTACAAACATGCTGCAACGCATTTTAAGCACTTTGTAGGTGGCGCCCTTAAGATTCGTATCTTTGAATTGTTTACCATGTTATAAAACTGTATAGCTGATACGGTATAAAGTGAGCACTTTTAAAAGATCTAGTTACAATGGACGACTTGAAAAGAGGCGGAGCTTCAGTCAGGTGTGGGAAACAATTCCTATCTCCATGGATACCGCAGCCGAACATAACCTTCATTTAGTTGTTTAGCGTCAAATGTCCCGGATGAGATGTACGTCAAGAAAATTGATTATTTGTTTGGAATTTGCCGTTTTCTCAGGTAAACATTAATCTTACGTATTTGCGTATCCTAACCATGAAGTAGAAACTACTATTTTTTACCCTTGCGTGCAAATCTATGACTGAGCAACATTTTTGCTTTCTGCAATTACCAACTAACGAATCAGCATGTTAGTAAACAAGCTTTGTTTCCCACAGTACTTTTCCCCTGCGGTGACGTCAGAGGGCGTGTACTTCAAGTCGTCCATTTTCTATCAGATAATTTAGTGTTTCTGTCACTTTTTTTTTTATAACAAACAGAGCAACATGAGTTACAATCAAAGTGTATAGGTTGCACCGTACACAAAAGATAACGTCTGACGTCTCAACAAAAATATTTAGAACTTATTATTTAAGCAATATGGTTTTAAAACGGATCACACTATCGCGAACAACTTATAGGATTTTCATCAGTACAACCGCTTTAACTCTCTATGTATTTAAGTTTTATTCAGCAAGTTTCAGTGATCTTAATATTATTTTACAAATTTTTATTAGTAGCCGGTGAAGTTTTTTTTATCGTTAATTATCAAGTACTAAGACAACATAAATACTTTCATAAGATCATAAACATTTGTCTATAACAAATTACGCCGGTTTTGCGAATGTCCAGTATTTAATAGGGCGTGTGTGTTTATATTTATAATATGTAGTATATTTATATATAATATATATGCATATAAATAAATAAATAAATAAATATATATATAACACTGACTGACAGACATATCAAACTGCAGCCCAAACCACTGGACCTAGAATCGTGAAATTTTTCTGTGGTTTCTTCTCAGGTTGTAGGAGTGCACTAAGAATGGATTTTTTTTTAATTCGACCTCTAACGGGTTGATATGGGGTCAAATGGATTTCCGAAGAAACGTCGATAGAGCTTGAACCTGACGGCCTATCATCGTGATTTCTACTTTAATAGGACACAGATAAAAATACACACGAGCCAATTTCAAGGTTTTTCGAAATTCCACATTTAAGGGGGTGAAAAGACCTTAAATGTGTTTCCGATCAATCATCGATTTATATCTAATCCTTCGGGATAGAAAGTTCATTTTCACTTCAAAATGTTGCTTACGTAAATACTAAAAAAGTAGTTTTAAGATTTTGGAAATTCTACCCCCAAGCAGCAATAAGGGCCAAAGTATATTTTTTGAATCGTCTATATCAATGAAATGCAACTGGCAATCGACGTGATTTTTGCTTCAATTCGTTGCGCATACAAATGACTATGACAGGACTCCATGACGTTTCAGAAATTGATAATTAAGGAAGTGAAAACACAGGAAATGTGTTTTTGATTATTCATCTCTATCTATCGAACCAATCAAGATATCGAAGTGGCCTTTGCTTTAGGTTGATGCTTACATAAATATCTAAAATATAATTTTAAGAAATTTTACAAATTCAGCCCCAAAGAGGTGAAAAAAAGAGTAAACTGTTTTCCGATTCACAATCGATATTTATCGACCACATTGGTCTTCTACATAGCGACGTGATTTTTGTTTAAGATTGATGTTTACTCAATAACTGAAAAGCAATTTCACGAATTATTGAAATTCCCTACATAAGGAGGTGAAATGGGATGTAAGGTGATGAAATGTGATTTCAATTAATCGTCGATATATCTTGAACCCAGCGGGCTATTGTCTTTTTCTTCACGTTCAAGCGACACTAGTGAATTAGTTTAAAATATGATTAAAGTGTTTTTCGAATTTCAGTCTTTTAGGAGGTGAAAATACCTGGTATGTGTCTTAGATAAATCTTCGATATATATCGAATCCATCGAGATATTCAATTTTTTTCACTTCAGGATGATGATTAGGTAAATGGCCGCAAAGAGGTTTCAAGATTTTTCAAAATTAGAACTCTTAGTACTGTACAGGGGTTGTGTGTGATTCTTTTTAATGAATGATCTATTTTGCTTTGACTGAATGAACTATAGTCGTGATTTTCACTTCACTTGGATACGTAAACAAATATTTAAGGTGTGAAATTAAGATTATTTGAAATTCGACACCAAAAGGTATGAAAATACACAAAATTTGTTTTCTATCAGCCGATGGTTCTTATCTAACCAGCAGAGATAATGAGGTGGTGATCGCGTCAGAATGATGGTTACGTAAGTACCGTAAATCAGTAATGAAAGTAGTTTATTTTATAAGATAATTTATTAAGTAAGAAAACTTAGTTCGTGAACTTTCACGGCAGACGATCCGAAAAGCAAGTACGATCAGCGAGAAATTAATTATACAGAGTTTCATTCTACAGCTCTATCAAGACGTGGTGTTGTACAACCTCTGAGCCCAATGAATTAATATTTTATTTTTGAAATTAGTTTTCATGAATAATTTCGACGTTGTGATGCGCAGTTGTCTGTGGCTCCGCTCTATTGTTCGGGATGTTGTGGGCTCTAATTCCTCTAAAGTCTGTGCAATTGTGCAAGTCTGACATAAAAAACTTGCAAGGAATATGAAATTAGTGCCATTTGAATGAAGTTGAAAAGTGGTGAAAATGTATAGGGCTATCTACTGAAGTTCCTCGACAGCATCAGCCCACATATACCATCTCACTAACCTCTAGATTGGGGCACCAGATACGTTTATATTTCAGCGATACATTATCCCGTCAAAACTCCTTAATACCATTTTACTTCAAGTGAAGGTTTTGAAAAAAAAAAAAAAAAAAAAGGTTACTGAGAGCACCCTCAACAATGGTTGTGCTCGAAGGAAATCAGTATTAATACCACGTTAACTATACATTTCATTCGATTACGATATTAGGCCTACATTTTACAGTCTTTAAGTACCCCTACAACGTCAACATTGCTGTGACTATAAATAAGGCCCAGGCGAAGTCGCTGTTAGTGGCAGGGACAAACTTAAAGACTCTTTTTCGGGTGGCCAGCTACAGGTAATTATCCTGCTGCAGAAATAAGCTCAACTAGCATATTTGTCATTCTAACGAATGATGACTGAACCACCTGTCTTGTGTACACAAAGGTATTTGGTCTAAGTTCTACACGCAAGCATAGCCGCGTGCGCACTGTTAGTCTATGTCGATGGTTTACAGCACAAATATTGTATGTCCATTTTTAGAAACTGTAAAAGAATATTTCATTTTTTTATAACAACTACTAATTACACATTATACTATATGTATTATTTTTTCCCCATGATTTCATCTAAATATACGTTATAAGCATTTTACTTCTGCTAGGAAGTTAAAGCTTTTTTAATAAGTATTAATTAGACTATTTGCATGGACACACAATATTTGTGCTTTAGGGCATCAATGATATATATATATATATATATATATATATATATATAAATTATAAATACGAAAAAAAATATGTCATTTAACCTGAAGTGAACCTTCTTGAAATTACTAAACTTGGTCATCACAGAGAAAAGGGACGCGAAAACTTTCGCTGTTGGTTAAGCTTATGTCAAATATCAGTAACAACTACAGCTCTAAAGTCTAAAAATGCCAACCCAAAACAAACAATCTTTTTTAAAGTTATGTTTTAATACAATCGAAATTCGTCGTTATAGCCATTCTGGCATTGAAAAAAAAAAAAGATTACTGAACTATTCGTTGACATGAAGTATATTCAGAAACCAATTAATTTTTAATTTACGAATTTTACACGTCACTTTTTCCTGAATTACGTTAATATAGAACAATTTCCTTGACTCCCAATACTCCTAAAGTGTTTCGCCAATTCCAATCCTTTGGTAACAGTCTTGTAAACTGAGAACTTGTTCGCTATCACGAGCAGGCAGTTTTGCAACTAATTAACTTAAGCATACAAACATAAATGCGTGTTCGGAGTAATGTTACTTTTCGCCACAGAGGCAGCCGAGAGAAAATGTGAAATCTCAGTTTCCCGGAAGGTTACAAAGCGTCTCCTTACCTTGGAGATGAATATCTCCACATAGGTTGTTACTTTGCTAAGATGAGGGTGTGTTAGCATGGAGAGAGGTTGTTCGCTGGGATGAGAAACAAGAGAAGGCTCCAGCGATGGTCACCGTCTTGCTCCACGTAATATAATTAAGGAAAGTGTCCGCATGGGTGGGTAGAACAACCGGTGGTATTCACTTTTACTGACTGGTCCTTCCCCTCCCACACCGGACGATGCCTACACGCACAGCTTGTCGTCTCTTGAGGTTTCAGGTTAAGCGAGGTCAAAACGCTAATCCCAAAGGGGCTACCCAACTTCCCATCCGGCAAATATATTTCCAAGATTTATGACGGTAACCGTGTAGTAAATTATATCACTTAACAGGGTTTTTATAAAATAAAATATCTTAAATTATCGTTAGGTTTTGCTGACAAACTTGATAATTTACTAATTATATTTTCGGTGTTATTTTATAAGAATAGCTAAACCTGGCTTTGCTCTTGAAAGCGTAAAAATTAAATAGATAGGCCTATGCGTATTACGTATGCTATTATAACTATACTCTCTGAACCAATACTGCGTACTGTACAGACCTTGCAGAACAACAATTTGTAGTTTAAGAATAATTTTGGTTCTATAAATTTTAATATTAGGAAATAGTGGAGACAACAGAGGTTAAACGTATTCGTTAAATATTTCTTTATGTCTACTGTCATTCTGTACATTTTATATAAATGGATATTATCTCTGGAGTATAGTAAATATTCCATAAATAAGCGCAAGTAGTTTTTATAATTATACCACACTTTAAGGGCGACTCATCTTTGTCATTAACGCTGACTGGAAAAATATTATTATAAAAGTCATTTGATTCAGTATATCTTACCGTGGGTACAATATCGTCGTAGATTTTATGAAACCTCCTATGTGCCAAATTATAAATAGTTATGTTAAAGTTATTTTCTCTGTGCCTGTGTTTGTGCTACAGTTTACACAGATGGATAGAAATGTTGCTTTTATGACATTTTACTGTAGTTACTAACAAATACCATAACACTGTTAGTGTCTATATGTTTTTTTTGTTTCTCCCGAAAAATTTTGATTTTAACACATAGGAGATTCCATAAAATCAGTGACGATATACTAAATTACCATGAATGCACGTATAGAGATCAAACACTCTCTCTAACACAACTACTCGCTTTAGTACACCTAATGTTTAAGTATTTCATTAGAGGCTGAGGTAATTTCTTCTTTTTCATCAAAGGATGCATTCATGCGTATTCGTAGTATGCTGAGGAACCTGTGAAACCTGCTTCGAGTAAAAAAAAAAAAAAACTTTGTTTGAAACTTTGTCTCGGGAAACAACAAACACACCTTCCAACTGCTGCACGCCAACTGACATGAAAGCTAATATTACACAGTTTTATCTCCCAATGAAAAATGAGGGATGGTAGAAGTTTGACGACTACCTCTGTCTTTGTATCTGTCTGTATGTGTGTCTGTATATCTGTCTTTGTGTCTGTCTGTGTCTATGTTGTTCCAAACGGATGCACAGATATAAATGATTTTTATTTATTATTATTATTAGTTGAAAGCTAGTTTTATCGGGATGGTTCTTAGCTGTATTTTATGAAAATATGCCCAGCTGTTTAAAAGTTATAAACACACACACAATCGTTAGCCAATATTCCTGTGAAACAAACGGACGTACGTGGAGGTGATAGTACGAGAGCATGGAAGAAAATATTCGATTAACAAATGCTCTTTTCACAAATGCCATTATTAGCCCTTCGCGGTTAACAGACACTGACTGATGTGTCGCAGTTGTGTCGAAGATATGTGGCATTCGTGGCATTTGCTTGTTGGCGGTGGTATTTTCGAACATGTGTTACAAAAGGAATAATAGAAAAAATTCAACGCATAGCTGTATGTTCATTAACATTCGTATGTGCCGTTTATTTTTTACGTCGGCTTCAGATAGCTGTACCTCAGACACATTTGCAAATAGAACACTAAGTTTATTTGTGTTTTCCTTTCCGAATTCACCTTAATATCAGCTGTTAATGTACGTCCGTTTTCCCCTGCATCACCTGGTCTGAATTCAGTTTTACTGTTAAAATCAGACTGAAATTATATTATGTAGTGTTAGTTACACACGAAACTGCAGCTGAGCTAGAAAAATATCCTATAACATGTTTTAGTTGGTCACATATTTTAGACACGCCATGTCTATTGCACTGATATAAAATCAGTATAAGAACTGGTTCTCGTATCAGTCTTTGACGCTAACATTTTAAGTGAAATTTACATTTTTTCGTTTAATTGCATAAACGTTCTAGAAGAAATATTTCATACTTTTAAAGATTTCGTTTTTGAAAAAGACACTTTTGTTGCTTTTACTATGTAGTGACTCAGTATTAGTGCGGTAATATATATATACATATACATATATATATAATGTGAATTCTAGCGATAAATAAATGTACAATTTTGTCAATTCATATTTAGTATGGCCGCCAGCAAAAATTAAATTTTTCCTTTCGATGTATATGCTCTCTTACCTCGGGGAACTCAGTGGATTACTGAAAAGAGATTCCTCCTTTCTCTGACCTTCAGTTCGACCCAATAAATATTCATTACTCAAGAGAGGAACTTCCAGAGTCAGAAATTATATTCTGATGGGCTGTAAAATAATTTTCGGCGCCGTGGAATAAAAAGAGAAGGAGTAGATTGGCTAAGAAATTGGGACTTAACCCGGAACCGTGTTCTCATCTTTCACGTCACATTCTCCCTCCCGAATTCTATATTTCTCTTCTTCACGCAGAATATCTCTGTGTGGAGGGGATTTGTTTTCACGGCCGCTTACAACTTTCTGTGCTGGTTCCGTTCTGTCGCAGCTACAAGGATGGATTTTGGCAAGTAGCTCGAGTCCTTTCATCTTCTCTTTCTGCCAAAAGATCGCTAAAGAGGTGTAAGTGCAGTGTTGTCAATTTTATCTCATCTCTTTACTTAGAAAACAATGTGAGCCGATCGAGGTGGCGCAACGGTAACACTCTGGACTCGCATCCGGGAGGATCCGGGTTCGATCCCCGGCTCCGACCGTCCAGATTTCGGTTTTTTCCATGGTTTTCCGAAAGCGCTCCAGTTACTTAACAAAGGCCATGGCTGATTCATCTCCCAGCTCCTGTCGCTGTACCAAGTTTTGTGTCTCCGTCTCTAATGACCTCGCTGCCGAAAAAACGTAAATCCCACTTACCTTACCTTATAAACATGGGAACATCCATGTGGCGAATTAGAGTGCTCATTTATAGGAAATGAACATTATCTATGTATAATTTTCTTTTTAAGTGCCTCTTATCCTTCGAAGACAGTTAGATACGCACTCTTTATTTGTTACTGTTATGATACACTTTTCTCTGACAGCAACGTTTTATTGAAATATCACCGCTATCTGCCACTGTTCTTACCAATCTAAGCCCCCCCCTTTTTTTTTCACAATTTTAAATATTTTACTACTTTATATTTCAACTCTCCAACTTATTCTGTTTATTTTATCATACTTTTTATATTTACATGGACGTTATGTGCTGTACAGATTAGTAGGGAATATTACTTTTATGATACAATAGACATAGGCCTAGGTTTAAAGTTCACGTCCTGCAAATCTCAAATTTACTAATTTTACGTGATATTCAGTTCTCTGTGGTCAAAATTTGACATAGCTATATTCTCAAAGGAAAATATTCAAATAACATGCCTATTTACATTTAATTTGCTTTGTGTCCAAATAATCAAAATTTGCCTTAAGTGAGAAGTTATAAAGTGACTATATGATGATACATATAAAATTCACGAATCTTCCTCAGAAATCAACAGAGAAATCTATGCTAGATATGGTGGTCTTTAAGGTTTATGGTTGCGGAGAAATTATCATGTATGTAATAGAACTTTGGAATGCAAGGGGGACGTTGTAGTTATTTTTATATATGCGTTTTAACGAAGCAATGGTTACATCGTATCTAGCTAGGTAAATTTTTAGTTTAGATTGCTTTTTACGACTTGCAGTAGGAACGGAAGCGAAAGGGAACAGCTTAAAAATTTAAAATAGATTAACAAATATTTTGCGTATCCATAAATTGTCTCATAATTTTCTTTACCCTGAAATCCTCTAACATTTAGCTGAGAAAAAAAAAATGTATGTGAGAGTAGGTACATCCCGTAATTAAAGGAGTTCGGTTTCATTTATAATGTGAATGCAATTTTATTTATTGTTGTTTAAAGTTCCTCTATAAACATCACGGTCATAGCAGATGTACATGGGGAAAATAGGAAGCGAATTGGGTAGGGCCTGTATCAGGAAACCTTTCCAACCTTCATCGGTACTGATTCTGTAAACCCTGGTAAATATAAATCAGAATGGCCGGGTCGGGAGTTGAATTTGGATCTTACGAAATGCAAGGCCAGTATTTTGACAATGCATCACTTTGCTCGGATTGGATCCACACCGCTCGGTAACTTGAATGTGGAAATTTGTCCTGAAATGCGATTTTTCACATATTATTAAAAATCATGATTTTGAATGTACTATAAGGGGATGGTGTAATGCACTCAAGGCTAGGATTAAGTAAAATACTATTGTATTGAAGTACACACCAGCTATTAAAACACTAATTATCTTCAGTGTTAAAGCTTCCCAGGACAATGCTTATAAACTTCCGTTGATCGGAGTCATTAAATTCATAACCTTAGTATTTGCGGATGTGAGAACATACTTGTACAATTAATATGTAAACATTAAATAATTTTATCATTCTTTGCTAATACTGAAAAGTTTCCAAAATTAAAAATTAGTTATTGTTATGCAGTGATGTGTTAGGTATTCTTGTTTTCCCTTGGGTGAAAGTAAATTAATAAATGAGTAAATCCATGAATTGTTTGGTCAAACCTGTATAGTTCTAAATGAAAATGATTCTTCCAAGTTGAAAGAAAAAAATATCGTATGGCGGTAACGTTCTTTTTTAATTGTTGCGTACGTATAGTCAACATACTTCATAAAATGCTTTTATAGAAACAAATAGAATAAAAGTATACATTTCTTGAAAAGTAAAATCGTATTTTATCTATACAGCTTAGCTTCTCGTGTAAGTTCTGAAATATTCATACATTTGGAAATTTACGACGAAATAAATCAAGGAACGGATTAAATGGATAGTCACCTAAAGAAAACATTGATAAATCACAGAAGAACAGAGTTCGTAAGCCTCAGTCTAAGCGTATGACAGCAATGAGTGGCGGAATGGGTAGTAAATTTATCTTTCCTTCTGTGTTTCTCCCACCGCGTCTAACTGTGACGTCAGCTCTTTCCCGACCGCAGGGTCAAACGAGAGACCTGGGGGATCTCGACTGGCACTGTCGGGAGGTTTTGCGGTGTGATCCCTATCCTGGTAAGAAGTTTCCTCCCGCACTGGAACACGACGGTGAGTGTGGTTTCAACACGCTCACCAGCAAGTTACCTTGTTCGTTATCCTACTCTGTGCCTTATCTATCCCAGCGGAGAAGTCAGGCACGAATACAGCGATCAGTTTTCACCTGGGAAGGGAAAGAGACTGACAAAATTTTGTATGCGCATCTCAGAGTTATACGTTTCACAAGTTAAATTCAATTTGAGTTTCTGTAAGGGTGTTTTCTAATGTCCTTTATATATATATATATATATATATATATATATATATATATATATATATATATATATTGGTGCTTTGTAAAATGAAGGGAAAGGAGGGGGTACTTCGATCAGTCCTTGAATAAGGGTATGCAACATTTGTGTTATTATTTGGGAACAGAGCTTCATTGATCTGTACAGTCTTTAACTCAATCTATGATGCATTTGGCCACCGGTACTTACACGTCATGACATGTACGTATTTGACTGTTTTACATAAGATTGGCCAATCTACTAAGGAAATTTTACTTATTGGCCTAAAGCAATCTTACTTGCGAGACATGGCATTATTTTTAATGGGAGACTCGAGCAAGCGAAGAACAGCTTGCAGTTCAGTCTGCATTTAAGAAAATAACGCGTAATGTGCATTCTCTATGTACGTATATCAACTATACTTTATATTGATCACGATGGCAGTGCATTCCGTTCACAGTAAAGTAGGCAATTTTAAAGACCGCCTTGCTAGGATAAATAATCAAAATATAAATTTTACTATTGCCTCACATGTTAAATTTGAAAACAGCGAAATCTATGCACATTGCATATTACACGGTCTGCTATGCTTAAGTAAGCAACGGGCGAAAATATGCAAAGTGGCAGAAAAAAATATAACTACCGATTCAAAATGTTCACGCAACTGTGAAAATCCTTTTAACTTTGTAGAAGCCACCAAGTAAAGTGGACGCCTGCGAACCCTTCACATAGGCGACGTTGCATTACAAACCGACAGTTTTACGGCACGGACTTACGTTCAGAGAGAGAGAGAAAGAGAGAGAGAGAAAGAGAGAGAGAGAAAGAGAGAGAGAAAGAGAAAGAGAGAGAGAGAGATTTTGGTCAGCACTTAACATTGAGGTTTTTAGCGCTGGTGAAGGGTGATATGAGGTGAGTATGGATCAGCACCGGAATGAAAGGGTGGGAAAATGGGAGATCCCCGAGAAAACCCGCCGAGCGACAGCATTGTCCGGCACGATTATCACATGCGAAAAACCGAGGACCAACCCCGCCGAGAATCTAACCCGGATCGCTTTGGTGGGAGGCGGATTGTCTAACTATTCAGCCACCGTGGTCCCTTCTTACGTTCAGGTTTGGTGTAATTGGTGGATATACTAGAATTAGTGATGAATTTAACTGAAGCATATGGAAACTGTAATTGCAGTAGCAACACGCATATCAGATTTCCCCTAATTATTTCAAATACAGTGTTCATAACACGTTAGCAGATAACATTACCGAAGAGAAATATTTTCCGTGTATCAAAACGGCAACACTTTTCGATTGTTTCGCTTATTACTGCATTCGTTGTCACAAAAATTATCAATAAAAAATAAAACTAATTATTTTACCTTTATAACAGAGATAACGGCTTATTGCGGAAATTCTTCACTGTTTTCTGGGTTTCAACATGTTATTACAGTATTAAATTGCAACACAGTTACTTCTACTTACAAAGACACATTGCTGGTTGATGAGTAACGCCGTGAAAATAAATCTAGTGTACAAAACATTATATTTTGTAATGTTTGAGGTTAATGAGGGTTATACAAACATTTCGAAACTAACATTTTTTTTATCATTCTTTGGGATTTATTTTATACCCCTTGCAGATCCAGCTGCGGCTACTCTTAAAGGGGAGTGTTAGACAATGTTATTGCATTTTCAATTTTGAGACACAACGTTTATTCATACTGTATTATCAATATTTTTTCTTCGACAAAGCATAGGATATTTTCTTGGTGAACTGCTTGACATAAATAACAACAGGTAAAAGCCGGGAAATTTCGCTGATTCGATGATCCGTATGCTAGAATCCATTGCCCTATGCACATTCAAGCCCCTTCTATTCATTCATCGTCTGTTTTTCCGCTGAGTAGCAGCTAGTGGACAAATAGTAGAGGCTTAAGTATGCACAGGACAATGCATTCTAACATGCAGGTCATTGAATCCGCTCAATTTTCCGGCCTCTAATAATAGGATATTTTATTAATTTGTCACAATCATTGCAACATAATTCTTGAAAGTTAATCTTGCAATGATTCTGCATGGCATATTAATGAAAGATTATATTATTAATTATGTCAAGCAGTTTACCTAGAAGGTATCCTATGCTTGGTCGAAAAGAAAATTTTGACAATATAATTGGAATAAATGTCATGGCTCAAAAACTGAAAATACATTAAAATTGTCCAACACCCCCTCTTACCCCTACCACCTTGGATTTACCTGTTTCTTCTCGATAACTTCTGTTCCAGTCGATGTACCAAAATTTTTGTCACCACAAAGCATAGAAACGAACTTAACCGATTTTATGTAATTTCTGGAACCATAATAAATTCATTATTTTGCAACGGGAAACAGCTGAAAAGGAAAAATTGCTTTATTTACGGGAGAGACTACAGAGGCCGCAACATTAACAGAACAATGCCATATTGATTCCAAAAAGTGAATGAAACAATAAACTATGCCTTGTCAGCGTGAAAAAAGTAAAACAATGTGTCTATTCACTGATTTATAAGAAAAACCGCAAAACCGATCTGACAGGAATCAATCCCCCTTAAGTGTCTCACACTTTCTTCAAGCAGCTCGTAGAATTAAAAACCGTCGTTTACAGTTCGTTAAATATAATACGCTAAATTCTAGAAGTTAACAATGCAAGTTGAAATACAAACTAACGATTTTCTCAGAGATTGAAAATAGTACCGAAGATTATCCAGAACAGTATTTCAAGCAACGTAACTAAAAATCCATTGATTATGTGGCTACGTTTTTAATATTCAAAAAATTACAGAGTTGTTGCTTCCTCAGGCTCGAAAATTAGGTCTCTTCATCTGTCCGGATATTTGAATTGACGCCTAATCACTGATGACCTACTTTTTCGTAAATATACAGGGTTTTTTTTACAGGAAAATACTTTGTACATGGATTCGTTGATTTGTATGCGTAACGGCGATAGCAATTACATCGCTCTGGGAAACATCGATTTTGGTACACTGAATTTCAAATTAGTAGGCCGTAGGAGATATCAGTGTTCATAACCAAAATTTTGTCAGTTAATTCAGTGTGTTAGCCATAGCAGAAGAGCGAATTTATTTCATGGTAAGTGAACTTAACAGCATTTTTTCCAGTCCTGATGCAAGGTCACATCAAATACACTATAAACCAATACCGGACAGCTCGTGCGATTCTAGGAAAACACTGATTGTGTTTCCACCTCATGCCTACAGATAACACATTTTGTTGATTAAAGATTTACGCTGCCAACATAATAATATGCAGAAAACATTTATTTTCTGGACGAATACAATATTTTTTTGTGGCTACAGTCGTATATAATCGACTGAAATAAATACAGTAGTACGTAAAACATATAAAAATGGAACATATGTGCTAAATAAAAGTAATAAAATTAATTTATTCAATAGTTCTTCCTCATGCAACTATGTTATGTTTCACATATTTCTTTTTGTAGCTGTCCGGTATTTGTGTGTATTTTATTTGGTTTCATTATCTTAAAAATGCGATTCTATATTGGGCTAAAATACATAATCCTCACTATAAAGCGATATTCTTACATTAGATATTTAACGTTTTATAACAACCATCGTTTCAGAAGTATTTCTTAATGGACAGTCAGTAAAATGAAAATTTTAGTGAAATGCCTCATCTGGGAATAACAATATCGTTAACAAATATTTGTTGTTTTCGTACATACTTTATTATTATTAATATTATTACTGTACGCGAAGCGTCTACTTGACGTGAGATTTTCTCAGCCGCCTCACTTCTTTCATCTCCTCACTATGAATTTCCTTCCTTTCTTCCGACCAAGTTGTTCCAGTCTTGGATTTATTGACATCTTGGCTCACGTTCCTCTATTTGCCCATCTTGTATATATTTTCTGACTCCGGCGATCCACTTCAGGTCTTGTTAATGTTTCCTGTGTACTCCAAGATCTAAATAAAATAACAATATCGTATGAGGAGGATATCCGAGGGCCTGGGGATGGCACCCCGAATGCAGAATTTATTAATGAGAACCCGTAGGCAATCTGCGTACCCCGAAGGATGACATGAAATGAGGCCCTACGATGTAGAAATGCCGGAATGAGAGGAGCGGGGGAAATGGAAGATACCCTAGAAAACCCGCCGGCCAGCAACATCGTATGGCACTGTTTACACATGCGAAAATCCGGGGAGCGACCCCGTCAGGGATCGATCTCGGTTCGCCTAGGTGGGTGGCGAGTGGTGTGACCTCTCGACCACCACGGCCCCCCAACTCCAAGATCTGTTAAGTTTGTCGAATGTTCTATATTCTTTGAATATGCCCGTAACATTTCAGTCGACGTTTCTTTGTGTCATATATTATCTGTTCGGTCTCTTGTCTACTCCGCAATCTGTAGCCATCTGTATTACTAGGTCCTAGAATCTTTCTGATGATACTTATAATTTCTTTACATATTCTAGTGCACTTTTTATACCAATTACAAACGTTTCTAACGTTTTTAAGGTGCAGTATGCCTCAACGCTGCATTCGACAAACCTCCTTTGGCCACCAGGGTGAGTTAAAGACGTGTCACATTGTCGGCCTCTGAGGGGCAGACTGGACGTATTGGTGAATTACTCGCAGCTTGACAATTTTGCTAACACTGTGATAGGGTGTTTAGAAGTTTTTACAGGACGCAAGATACGAGCAAAACTCATGCGATGTGGTGACTTTTCATAAGAGAATATCTCATGCAAGATGGACGTGGAACTAAATAAGGAAATAGAGCATGCACTATTTTTCTGTGCGAGGTCCTTCAACTCGCATGTAAGGAAGGATTCAATTATTCGTTCTGCCCTGGTCATGTGACCAATTTTCATTTAGACGGGAGTAATCATAACTGAACAGAGCGGAGAGGAATTTAGCTAGTCGTAAGCAGTCTTTGACACATTATTTTATCCACAGAATATACCGAGAAGAAGAAATATCATATAGATACTCAGAAAGAACTGTAAGGAGCCTTTATTGTTACCGAGTTAGTGGACAATCAAAATAATGAAGAATGTTTTTGCTTAAGTGATGACAACTGAAAATCAGCAGAGGCCAAAACTGTTTTCTTGCAAGTTAATATTTGCTGCGAGACATACATATGAAATACTTTTCGATCAGTGTTGTTTTGATATTTAGCACGATATTACGTATGAGATGATGCTGGTGTTGATGATTGGTGCTCTCCAAAAGGGCTTTGATAGGCCATATGCAAAAACCACGAGAGCTAAGAATTATTCATTACAGTAAAAATAGTCACAATGTATGTCTACAAATAAAACCATATCTCTTAAAAATATAAACATTATTAAAACAATTAAATTCATAGGTGAACTCCCCCATCTTTAATTCATCCATAACATTGAAAATACGGTATTACAACCGGATAAAGATGAGTAAAAAAGATAAAGAACCAAGAAAAATATTTGCAGAGATATATACCATACGGATTAATTTTTTACGGCTAAACTTTTAGTCACACGCGCTTCTTAGGAGTCTTATCGTTTACATATTCTAATCGTTGCAACTGCAGTTCTAGTTAAAAATATGTCTTACTGACTGCTTCTTGAAACATACCTTCTTACATTCATTGCAGAAATGTTATTAAATTTCTTCATGACAAACATCCTTCTATTCACTTGGGTAGGGAGTGCAGATAACATTTTTGAATGCAGAAAGAGTTTTCTGGGGACAGCGAAGTTTACGTCACAGAAAACAACACGCCAGTTATCTGTAACAAGATCCACATGAAAGAAAGCATTTTGCCAGAGGAAGAAACTTATTTCAGAATCCTTACGTACACAATTTACAATGATATAGATCGTATCACTCGACGAGTCAGTTTTATGTGGCGGTTTGGTTGCGAGGAAAACAAAATACTACTTTATTGTAGTGGTTGTGTTCTTTATATAAATTTTCCTTCGTCCAATTAACCATAAGAATACTACAGTTTGAGATAAAAATTATTTTGTATACGCCTGCATCCGTTTCTTGGTATGTTTCGCACTCTTTCTCATATAAAATGTAATTAAAGTAATAAAAACCAACGCACTTAAACACCTCATTCCCTTTATATTGTATGGTATATACTAACAGAAATCGCCATTGTATATCCAGTTAGATTATACTACTCACATACTACTAAATTTTTTTAGACTTCTTAATGATTTTGTTTTAGTTTCAATTTGTAAAGAGAAGAATTGCGAAACAAATAATATGTTGCAGGCGTATTTTCTTTAAACAATATATACAAATTGTAAATAAAGCTCTACACAAGCTTGAAAGTTTAATATAGCTGAAAAATCCCTTTATTTCCGCAATTTACAATACTTTCTTATGTATGTTACGTGTAAATCAGCGTGGAGCTAAAACTCATACATATACGAACACACGAATAAAAGCATAACTAAAACGTATCTTCAAATTTACTATGACTCGATTACAAGTTAAATAGTTTTTTTTTTACACAAATACAGTTTTAAATCGTCACACCAACGAAAAAAAAAATTAAAAAATAGAAACGAGAAGAAAAAAATATTGGAAGCTGCTATTCAATAACAGAAGTTATATAAATAACTAAATAACGTATGCAGAGGGTACCGGAAAGCTGGACATCACACCCAGAGAGCCGACTTCTAATTGGTCGCCCGCATGCGACTTCCAACCCTGAATGTTATTAGTTGAAGCCCTTCGTTGGAGAAGCGACGGAATGGGAAGGGCAAGGGAACGGGAGTGCCATGAGAAAGTCGGTCGGCCAACAGCAGTTTCCACCACGTTTCTAACTGGAGCAGTGTCCGATCCGCCAGAACATGGATCGATATGGCAGGATGCGAGTGCTGTAGCAACTGCGCCACCTACAACCTCACATAAAGGTTATAAGCATATGTCAAATATGAATGCAGAGAACATGTTTTCCTCTGTTACGAAATAACGAAAACTTTCAGAAATGTGATAAATTATCATTCACGTTTTCTGTACCAACGACCTGCCAAAAATAACATGCATTACTCATATTGTTTTGATAGTCGTCAGAGAGCAATTTCATTATTTAACTCGAATTAAAGACATTAACTAAAACAGCGTTTACATTTTAATTGGCGAGATAAGGTTTAGTCGCCTCATTTACATACTTGGAAGACATTAAGAATTGCTTCTTCCAAGTTATTTAAAACTTTTAAGATGAAACTTTGCAAGTATGTACTTCGTAAAAAAAAAAAAACTTTCCACGTAGTTTCGCAGCAGAAAAATATTTTTACCACGAAAAAAAAAAATTAAAAGGTTGACCTAGATTGTATAAAAAAACTTACGTAAGCTTTAAAAACAAACCTTTACAGTATCATTACTATTATTGTTTGTATTTAAAGTGAAAATTTAATGGAAATTCAGAATTTTTGGTTTACAGAAATTTATTTACGTTTTTCGGCTAAACATACTTACACCTGAGACACAGGAAAAGAGGTTGCTGTACCCTCTTACATAAACTCAAGAACACGAGGGTCCAATGCGAACTAAATTCTAAAAACAACTATGTTGGCCAATATTTTCCTTGTAGATAACAGCATGAAGACACGTCACGAATGTGGCCTTGTGTTTAAAGGTCAAGTTGGGCCAATCGAGATAGGTAAATGTTTTAGTTTTAACTGTAAAATTATTATTTTATTTATTAAACACACGTCCTTACCACAAAGCTACAATAAAATTTCTAGCATAAAAGCAGCAAAATAAATGTTATTCAGTTGTAATTTAGAACGCATTCAACAGTCGTAACAAACGACTGACAAATTGTTTAAGTAAACTGCGTATGAAAATTTATTCAGATCATCTGGCCACAACATGACCACTAAGGCGAAACGACCAATGCGAACAAGGTCTATGTATAAATAAGATGTTCTAAACGTGGCTAATGAATCGCCATACGTATTTTCTTACTATGATTAAATCTAAATATAGGTATACTAGTACAAAAAAAATTAATTTCTGTCTGCATGTTTGTAATGTATGCAAACCTATACCATTCATCCATTTCTGGCCAAAAATTCTGTGTGTAGGAAAGGGAGGAGACAACATTTGGCAGGGAGGATGGTGGAGCGGAGTACCAGAAAACTTGATTTTAAAAAATATTCTTTTTTTTTTTTTTTTTAAATATTTCTAAAATGTTCTTATAACACTTAACATCATTTTGCGCCATTTAGAATTTTCAGAGCAGAAGTTTTTAGAAAATTAAAAATGAATAAGTGATTTACCACTTAGAATAAGTATTAGTTTTAATATTATTACTTATGTAAAATTTGAAGTACCAAAAATTTTTATAAAATATATTTATGAAAATATATTTTTTTCTATTTGTTTTATTTTTTGGAAAATTTTTTGAAAATGTATTTAAGTAGATTTTTATTTATGTAGATACATAAACATTACTGTCTGTCTGTTTGTAACGTACCCTATGCGTTTATATACCATTCATCCAAATGTGATGAAACTTTGGTTTGTTTGACGTATAGACAACATTTAGAATATTCGTGCATCTGACATGTACATCTGTAAGTGGACATCTCACGCGTTGGAAAACATTATGATTTGTTCATGTAAGCACCATACTGAAAAACTTAAGAAAAAAATATTTCTCCATCTGTACTTCTAATAAATATGTTAAAATACAATATTTTGTTCGGGTGACATTGCAAGGAGGGGAATGAAGTCGTGGACAACGGCTATTAGGTATATAAATTATACTATAAACATGTCCAAAAACATGAAAATGATTACAAAGTTTCATAAATAAACGCTCAATAATGGACATTTCGTTCATCCGAAATGGGCCTTTCTTTACTCAGTTAGCAGCTCAAAAGGAATCAAATGTTGGCCTTTACATATAAATGAAAGTACTTAAAAATACAAACTTCAATAAGAAGCGTCGATGTAAAAATTATATAAGAGGTGAATTTAAGTGAAGAGATTTTGGTCAGCTCTTAACATCTAGGTTTTTAATGGTAGTGAGGAGTAACACGATGTGAGTCTGAAGCAGCGCCGGAATGAGGGGTTTGGGGGGGGGGGGGAATCCTCAAGAAAACCCACCAACCAGCGGCATCGTCCGCCACAAATCCCACATGCGAAAATTCGGGGACCTATCCACCCGAGAATCGAACCCGGATCGTCTCGGTGGCACTAGCCACTGTGCCAATCGTGGCCCCTATAAAAATTCAACCCATGGCTACTTGCTACATCAAGTGCTCACGCCGTTGGCCATTAGGGTCAATCGATTTAAATAATTGATTGAATCATGTTTCTTCTTTCACGTCGAGAACAGATTTCTACTGAATTCAGCTCATTCCTGTACTTACAAACGTAGCAGCATGTGACTCCATATTGAAGACGCATGCAAACCGTAAATAATGTTTATTTTTAAATAATTACGCCAATAATTTTCGAATTTCTCTCATTTCAGAGTCTTTGCCTACCCATTCATTTAAGTAACGCAGGAGGGAACGAAATCATCCCAACTTATGACGTCACGAACCACTTGATTCGCAGAAATCAATACTCTGGTACGGCAACAATTGTTTAAGCAATTTTTGCCCGATGTAAGATAAATGCAAAACTCATGTCAGACAGTGACCATAAAACTAAAGCTGTTGCGAGGTATTTCTCATGCAAAGTTGATCACTAACGGTAACTAATTTTACAGAAAATATCCTATTTTTTCAGATCGAGGTCTCACAACTCGCGCGGAAGGTAGGAGTCTAATGATCGTTCTGCGCTAGTTGTGTAGCATGCTGTATAACGGTCATGGAAATGGGAGCAAATGAAGATAAGAGTTATACGAAAACGAATAGGTGAGTCATACTGCAGTCATTAAGGCCAGGCTTCACGTGCATGAGGGTATTGTGAATTACATGTTAAATTTGGACGAATATTTCTGTCATTTTTTGTCGTTGTACAGTCAACCAAACATTTTTTGTTAGACACTAACCAGATCTAGCTGCCTAAACCGTTCAAACCATTATGTTTAAATTTTAAATGCACTTTCTCATTAGTTATAAAACGTAGACCGTCATAGTTTACAGGCAGCAAACTATATCGAAATTACGAGGGTTTATAAATATCCGGCATTCACAGGCAAGAAAAAAGTCCGCGGGGGCTCTGAAGAATATTTCAAATCAAGGACGCTATACATACAATTGTGTGAAGCAGTTTACAAGAGTGTAAGTATGTGTGCTCGTGGCGGAGAAGCGGGAGACTGGCCATTTTCCGCGGCAAGGTTGTGACCTCGCCAAGCGGGTTCCGATATACGAAGGGTACTACATTGCGCAGCTCTCGTAAACAAAGAATAAACAAAATTGCAAATCTCAGGCCTATGTATAAACATTTTGTTAGTAGTGAGTTTTAGTCTACTTTCTGAATGAAAAATAGGAATGTACGTGTCCGTGTGTGTCCAAATTTTTTTAACCAGTTGACATAATTTCATCAAACTAGGTACACTTACAGTACTTAGTAACCTGACATGACTTTTGTGTACTTCGGCTGTGCCGTGTTCATATTTTCAAAATGGTTGTCATTTGAACTTTTTCGATCTCATGTGATATCCAAGAAATCGTATTTTAGAATTGTATTAAAATAGTTATACATAAAGAACCTAGAAGGTGACTTGACAATTATGTATTCAGTCCATGCCATGTATTTAGTTAGAAAATTGCTGCATTTTTTATATTTATTGCATAATATGAGGTATTCAAGGACATAAGATTTCGAACTTCATAACATTAGGTACGTATATATTACATACTAAGCTGATTTGACTTCTGAGTAATAAGTTCATATACTTTATTATATTTTCGAAATAGCCGTCATATTTACATTTTAAACATAATATGACACATCTAAGGAAACATTTGTAAAAAATTTATAAAACTTTAGCGCACATATACTGCCAAGTTAGCTGACTTGACTTTTGTGTATCTCGTTCATCATATGTTAATATTTTCAAAACGATGGACATTTCTATATGTTTAGCATCATATGAAATATCCCATGTTTATGATTTAAGCATAATATGACACATCTTCCGAATGTTCTCAAACTTGGCACACATAAGCTATTAAGCATTTTAATTATTTTTACTAGCAATTTCATGGCTAAACGTAATAAAAGGCGCATTCCTATCATTCGCCATGTAAAATTAAGACGCGAATGAAATAAAATAAAAATTATATATATTTATCAGTAAGCTGCCTTGACTTTGATGTATTTTGTTTATTTCATATTCATATTTTCTAAATGGCGGATGGTATTTCAACATTTTTGGAACGCACGAAATATCGGAAAAACAATACGTCAGAATTTCATTAAATTGTTACACACATAAAATAGTCGGTATGGCGTATTTTGATCCATGATATTTCTAAGGAACCATTTTCAGAAGTACTTAATGCTCGGTACACACAATCCTGCAGCAGTACTTTTCTAGGTGAGTTAGTTTTTAAGTTTGTGTTCATGTCATGTTCGTATTTTCTAAATGTTGGCCATGTGAACATATGATCACACGAGATTTCTAAGGAATCATGTTTCAGAGTTTCATCAAACTCAATACTTATATAGTATTTAGATAACTTGACGTTTTTGTATCTGTGCCGTCTGCATTTTGATGACAGTTTAACGATATTTTGATAGCACGAAATAATGGAGTAACAATTTTCCAGAATTCCAACAAACGGACCTTGAGACGAAAAGTGTTCTAAACTACTGTTACCCTTGTTATTTAAAGTAGCAGACGTAAGATGTTACGTTAAAAAAATGCATAGCTTTTTTCATAATCTATCAAAACAAAACTTTTGGTCACCAAGTTTTTGTAACATTTAACTAAAAACATTGGATAGTGTTAATTTTCCAAATGGCAGACACTTGAGATTAAGTTATCCAGAATGCAGTGCTTTTACTAAGAACTATCTCTTTATTAATTTTCGTTCAAACTAGATAAACAATTCTTGAGGTACATGGCGTTAACAATTATTACTAAACCATTTTTTTTAATGGTTGGCGTTACAAATTTTGTTGCTAAATAATGATTTACTTTTATTATAAACTATTTCAACCCACAGATTTTGGTCAAAATCACATAAATGGTTCCTGAGTTATTGCAAGAAAAACCTCAACATTTCGGATGTTGCTATCCGTCGAAATGGCGGACATTCGACGTTACAGAGCTGTCACTGTAAACCGAACAGCAAGTGCTGTCATTGTACCCATTTTAATTCAGATCGAACGAACGATTCGTGAAATGTAGCAAATGAACTAAAATTTTTAAATGGCCGACATTTCTTAAATATTCACCAAAAAATTGAAGTACAAAAAAAAAAAAATCAGATATACTTACTAAGTTTGATGTAAATCGTGCAAACATCTCAAAAGTTATAATAGTATATTCACGCACTCATGCAAACAAGGAGCGTGATCTTATCAGCATAGTTTTGCTTCGAAAAGTAGGCTACAAACGAGTTGAGGTACCATCCGTACCGAAGAAGTGTCGTAAAGCGAATCGGAGTAGGAAAACAGAAGCACCCGGAGGAAAACTCGGCAACGTCTTTTATGTGTACTACACCCGAACAGTCTATGAAGATTCTAATCCGGATAACATGTTTTTGGGTGGTTGAAAGCTGACTCATGTAGACCACTAAAAATCGCATAACAAAGTTGAAGAAAAGAACACCGCTCACTCTTAAGTGTAAATTAATACTGTTGCATGTCAATAAGAAATCTATGAGTGTCAAATCGCATGGTGTGCTCATTATGTGTTTGTTTCTGACACCCTGAACATTTGTGATCTTTGAACAATTCTTGTAACGGGTTCGTATTATAAACATAACAGTTTTTTGTACATATGCCATTGCTGGCAAATGTTGCCGTATTGTGGGGTTTTCTGCAATACTGCAACATACGTACGCCCGCAATACATGGCGTATGTAAAAAAAAACTGTTATGTTTATCCTGAATATTCATACACACATAAACACTCCGTAAACAAAAAGGTACAACCTTTTACTAATACATATTTTGAATTTTACAGTAGCGAATATTTAAGAAAGTAGAAGCAAGGATAAAAAAATTTTTGCATGCAATGATATTTTGGATAAATGTTCGAAATCCATTAGGAGTACAGTAATATTATTATAAACTTTAATATGCTGTAAGTAACCATGTTTTAAATTATAGACTGTTAGGTTAGCGAGTATACGAGTTGGCCTTAGTGCATCGGGTTTTTTTCACGACACAATAGGAAAGCAATAAAATGTAGTACATATTTTTAAGAGTTGCCGTTTTATTATTCAAATAGGCAAGAATTAATATATTACTTGAAAACTAATTTGTTCGGTGTTTCAACTTCGTCAGCAGGAAAGGAAAAGCAGCGAAGGTAGTTCATTTGAAATTAGCAAAGGCTCTGAATCATGAATGTGGGCACAAAGAGCAAAAATGTCAGAATATGGAATGAGTATTTTTTAGCTGTTTAGTTATTTCGAATCTTCAATACGGCACTTAAAACGGCGATATTGCTAACCTGAAACTGTGAAATTGTCTATTTCATATACATATATTTAAAGTTAAGTTTATGTCACTGATAGGTTAGGTGTGTAGTTAAATACCCGTCCAATGAAGAATAGTGTTTACATTTTGTTCCATGTGTTAGTATGGAACAATTGAACGGCCACAAGACGGACAAATAAGTAAATTAATTACCATATGGAAATTGTGGGGGTAGTATTGAGATTTTTTTTTACCCATAGTTCGAATCGTCTTAGCAGGTATTGTTTCATTATAAGACAAGCGTCTCGATATACACGAGTCACTTTTTATATTTCATTTTTAGTTTTAATATTGTTTAATGTTTTACAGGTTTTATCAACAAATCATAAGCAATAGTGTATTCTCAAAAACCAACACGTCCTTATTATCAAGAGCTATTGCAAGAAACATTCAATGATCTTGTGTAGAGTGTGCATATTTTCTCTATCAATGCAAGTCAAAGTGTCTTGTTTTTGCTCACTGATAGTCTAAAAGCTGTTGAATTATTGTTTATTAATGACAAAACTATTTCTTTCCAGCAGATATGAGAGCAGTTGCCATCTAAACCTATACCTAACTCGGCAACTTATATATCCGTATAAAATTCCCAAATTATATTGGCCTTTAAGATACATAACTTATTCATCCCATTAGATTTGGCTGAGGTGTTTCTTGTTGGTTTGCAAATTAATTCGCTATCATTGTACCCACCAGAAATAACACGAGTTTTAATTTAAGCTGAATTATTTATACTGGTATCAGTTATTCTGCTACGAATAGTGGGGGAGGAGTGTATTCTCCTCACGCACATGACTATGTAGAGAGCCCAAAGTCACGTGCTGTAAGACAGTGTATAGAGCTTACAGTGGATGTAGGTTACGATGACGAGCTGAAATTTTGATCGTAGTCGTAAGCTGTGTGTGACAGCGGTACCCGGGAGGAATAGTGATGAGGCGTTCGGTGACGCAGGTGACTTGAAAGATAGTGAGGGGGGTTGAGGAGGGAATAACCCCTTCTCCTTCGGAACGGATGGGAAATTGATTTCTCTGGCGGCGAAACTCCCTTATCTTTTAGCAATCATTTTACCGCGCCTTGGTGTTGAAACAATAGGTAGTAAGATAATTCCAAAATAAGAGTAAGGAACATCTCAGTAATCTAAGATGACAACAGGTTTTTTTACATATTTCTATAAAAATCTTTCTTTGCCGACGTTGTTATCGTTCATTGGCAGATAAGATGCTTTATTTATCTCGACAAATTCAGCATAAAGGTGGCTGTCTGGGTGAACGCATCTTACGCGTTCGAGGCCTGCAAGTGCGGAAGCTGTAAGGACGAGACAGCATTCGCATCACGCCTTACCCTAGCCTATATGCGCAGGTCACTGAACTGACGTGCATTCTTCTAGTCAACAACGCGCCTGTACGAGACTTTCAGCGGTGAACCAATCATTTTATAGCGTATTATTAAAGTGAAGCATTATAGATTCTGCACCAAGATTTTCATACCTAAAATGGACCGCCATTTTCGGCAGTGTTAAAATAAACTCTACAAATAAATAATTAACCTGAAAAGAGTATACACATATGTAACGTTCTTTGAATGCTCTTCGTAAGAAGGCATCATTTAAACACGCTGAACAGTTTTCAAATAATCTGTTAACGGCCGAAGCTCTGTTCGCCATTCAGCAACCTGGCCAGACGGCCTCGCGTGGTCTACCGCAATTTTCATCACCATGTTTTTATTTTTATACTTGTATGTAATATTCTTTTCTTGTTTTACACACAAAATGTGACCAAATTTTCCTCTCATAACATTTTTTTTATTTTCCACAGTTTTTGCGTAATATTTCGTTAAAGCCAAAATTTGCATGTTTCCGTTGTAAGGACGACACTAAAACCAACTCACTTCGCAAACTGAAAAAAATTCACAGAGAGCAACGATGTTGTAGGCTACAAATTCTGCTGTGTTTAACCACAAAATAAAATATTTTTGTATTTAAAAAAATTATTGAAATTTTATTTTCAGCTTCATCATTTTTATTTAAATGAAAAAAACAAACTTTGTTTTCATGGACGTGACAGTGTAGCCTGTGACGCCTTTATCCACTGTGAATTTTTTTCAGTTTGATATGTCAGTTGGTTTTAGTGTAGTCGTTAAACCGGAAACATGCAAATTTCGACTTTAACAAGTTATTACGAGAAAACTATAAGAGAAGAAAATTATTCAAAAGAGCCAAATTTAGTCACATTTTGTAAATAAAATAAGAAAAAATAATAGCTGGTACACATGAAAAATAAAAACACGGCGATGAAAATTGCGGTAGCCCGCGCCCTTAAAGCTGATCTCCGTAACGTAGTCGTTTGGGCGTCGTTCTACGGTGCGAGAGGTCCTGCGTTCGAATATCGGCCCAGACATGGATTTTTTGTTGTCCTTTCATCTCACATCACCCTCATCGGCTCTTTTAAGGACGTTGGACCCGTGAAAATTCAAATTTTTATATTTGTGTCAAACGCTGTTCAACTTTTACACGTCAGATAAAATGTCATTTTTCCAAATAAAAAAAAATAGGTTCCAGAGTATTAGCATAATCATCTAACAAAGTCGCAAAATGGCAGTTGTGGTGTAGACAAAAGAATAAAATAAATAAATAAAAAGTAATTAACTTTCAGAAACAAGATAATTCATATTGATACTTAATGATGTGAGCTACTTCAAGACACTTTTGTAAAAACAAAGGGATACATTTTTGTATTTTTAAAAAATTGATGAAACTGAGTACATTTTTGCATAATTTAGACTTTTGGCTTCTACCGAAATTTTCAGAACTAACGTTTGACAAACATGTTATAAAATGCATTGATACAATGACTTTCAGTTCCTCTAATTTTGAATTTATAAGTTAATTACTTTCTTTGATTTTGGCTACACCGCAATGGCAATTTTGTGACTTTGATAAGTGATTATGCAAAAACTATGGGGTTTAATTTTTTTATTTGGGGAAATGACATGTTATCTGATGTGTAAAAATTGAACAGTGTTTGGCAGAAATATAAAATTTTGAATTTTTGCGGGTCCAACGCCCATAAACCTTGTTGTTAAAGTGCCATGAAACCCTCTCTCTTAAGTATTAAATACATAGCGACGATATTCGAAATTAAATTTCATTGTTTGCAGGTTAACTCGTTAAGAACCACCCCAGCATTTGCCTGGAGTGCTTCTAAAAACCACTGTAAATCAAAATCATTATGCCTGAACCGAGAAAAGTGCCCAAGTCTTCCCGAATGCAAGTTGTTACAAAGTTTAACCGGGAAAGGGGAAGATAAATTAGCCAGAGATGGAAGGTAACAAGAGTTTATTAGAATAGAGAACAAGGAATAACAGCAATACAGACATAGAATCGAGTGGAAGGGTTAGGGTAAGGCGAGACGGGAGATAGATAAGGGATCGCTCTCCTTCCCTAAGCCATCAGGAACTCACCGCTCGTGCCGCCGTTGGAGCTAGTTCTCTAGCCAGAGGTCGCACCCAGACTCGAACCCCGAGTCCCTAGGTGCGGTCGCCGCCCGAGCAGAAGACTTATCTCGTCGACTCTCTTCTCCCACTCTCCCGTAGCTAGCTCGATGTTTATACCATTCTTCGCACCCCCACCAGGCCGTAAAAATCCTCCCCTCTGATTGGCTCCTAGCTATGCCCAGAGGCGGAGCAATCCCTGCTGAATCCAGGAGTTTGCAAGGTGTTGGGTAAGGGTTACGACCCACTTAACTCTTCAAGTCATCGGATTTCAGGGATAGCAATGTTGCCGCAATCCGCCACTTTTTGGTGACTTTTTGATTACCCAGCACTCACTCACCGCCTTTCTGCGACGCCACCGACGCCGCGGGGTTGTGCAATAGTCCTCCTACACTTCCGCGACGCCACCGACGCTGCGGGATTGCGGCACAGTAACAAAGTGTACGTTGGTATGCATAATTTCATTATTTTGTAAAGTTTGTAAAAAAACCTATGTATTTAATATTTAATAAATTAGTCACAATTGTCTTAGCAACTTTAATCATGTTTTGTTCAATATTTTAAAGTAAACTGTTTTATGTATCGGGAATAACCCTAGCAAATTATTTTAATATTAATTTTATGCGACTAATGACCTACCAGTATCAGACTTTGGAAGGAAAAGGGAGTAGGAAAGACTTATGTTTACACGCAGGAATTGTTTTATGTAGCGCAGTGGGGTAGCGACTTAAAAAAAAGTACAAATCAACCCTCTACCCTCTTCAAAGCGCCCATCGGTGTTGCTTGTAGGCTGGGCTAAGTTGAACATCATGTTGTGACAAAAAATTAAAATATATGTAAGTAATGAAAACACGTTAATGTAAGTGTTACAGCTGATTGTAATAAATATAATTTAAAAATGACTGAATAAGTGTTTTGCGTATGGTTAAGGATACGATAAGCCATCGAGTCAGTAGGTCGCTCATTTGCTACGAGTTGTATCCATAGAGTAAAAGGGATAGCTTTGTTCTGTGCGAGGGTGAGAGGCACTCCGTTCGCCGGGCATTATTTTTTTGATTGGGTCCCTAATTCTTTAATACTATAGCGACGTAGTTTGAAGTGTGTGTTCTTTTCATAGACATACAAATACAATGTGCGTTAAATAGTTTCGTCATAAAAAGAACAGTTGTAACTCGCTGCAAGGCATTGGAAGCGCAGGTAGGGAGGCCCCTTAACTGCAGAAAAGTGTATCGTTCGTACCATAGTTAATTTATGTTTACTCTCACCACAGTCAAGGTTACAGACATGAGAAACTTATGTTTAAAGTTTAACAAGTTAAGCGAAAACAATATTGTTTCTGTTTCATAAATTTGCGTAAATGTTTACAAATTACTGATTTACAAGAACATTTAACATTATATTTTTACTATATTAACAGATCCAAAACATTAGGTCAATGAAACCAGTAATAAATACTCAACTTACGAATTAGTATTTTAAATAATAAATTTGTCCACACATTTAGTTCTAATCCGTTTCTTCTAGCTTTGAGTATCTGCCGTGCTTTCAATAATAGGCCCTACTCTTTCAGACAGCACAGACGTTTCAGGTAATTATATACATATGTACTGATGCTAAATTATGACGTTCAGAAAATTAGTTTTTATGCGCAAAATAAAAACTAATACTTTAACTCTTCCCGTCGAGGTTCGGCATTTTCAGGTGCACATCCCTCTATAAAAAAACACCTCAAAAACAAATTTAGGCACACTTGTATCGTCGCATTATTTGTGTTCATTTGCTGGCTGCAGTGGTAAAAGATTTAAATCCAGCAACTTTGTTATCAACGCAAACTCCAAATCAAATCGGTTTCTCTTGAGTTGATTTCTGTTCCCCACAGTATAAATCTTCATCAATTATGTAAGTTCTTCTAACTGCTTTGGCTACGTTCCAAAAAAACACAATAGGTAATATAAACATAGCTGCGCGTAAAAGCTTTAGTGATTATACGGATAAAGCCGAGCAGTGTACTATACAAAAAAGCTGATTTTCCACAAACAGAATCAATGAAACGATTGTAAAAGCGAACCGAAATGGGAAACTAATGAAAATCCGAACTGTGAAATGAATGAACACTCGAACTTTGAAATGAATGAAAGTTCAAACTGTGAAATGAATGAACATTTGAATTTCGAAAGGAATGAAAATCCGAATGTCGAAATGAACGAATGTTCGAACATTACAAACGAATGAATCATCGGGTTTGGAAAAGAACATTCGAACTGAAACGGATTTCGAGAAACATTCGATTTTGCCCATCACTAGTTAACATCTTAAATTTCAATTTTTGTTTAGGTTGGCCAGTATTGATATTTTGGTAGGATAAAATAATTTAACAGTTTCAATATTTATCAAGGATTAATACGTGTATAGTGAACTTTCTTGTAAACTGTAGTGATGTACAGTCTCAGACTCAATAATTATTATTGACGTAAAGAATACATCATCCCAACAAACAATTTGATGATTGTACAGGATGGGCGAGAGTGGAGCGTGTAGGTTTCCTTTCTGTGGTAAAAGAAATACAAAATTTTGTAAAAAATTTTTTTCCGAAATTTCGTAAAGTGAACATAGTGGGAGTAAAGCTACCCTAAAATCTAAATTAAAATTAAAATTTTCAAAATATTACTATCAACTCTTTCAGTTATAATTATTCACATAATGTTCAAATTTTCATGGGTTGATATATCAAGTAACTTTAATGAGTGTAATTTTCAGTTTGATTTTCAGGGTAGCTACAATTACTGCGACTATATTTTATTTTACGGAGTAATTAATTACGTATTTTCAGCCTACATTTTAACAAACTATTACCAAACATCAATACATTTTGATTAAAGGTTATGTGCGATTACGATGTTTTTGAAATACCTAATGTAGTTGCCGTTTTCATTAGGCACATAAAATTTAATTTAAATATCTTTCTTGAATAGGACATATAAAATTTCTAGAAATACTCTTGATTTGCAAGACGATGCAGATGAATCTTGGGGAAAGTGAGAGCGTGGCGCTCAGGTAAGCCCTCGCTCCATCCCCTGCGACTCAACGTTATACGGTTTCTGTTGTTGAAATAACAACGCCACGAATATCGAATGACTGCTTGAACTCTGTGGGCGCACGGGCTAGCCACGCCTTCTTGGAAAAAAATATTTCTCTTTCTTCTGCAAAGCAAGATTCGCTCGCCTCTCGAGACTCGAGGTCTTTGTCACCACTGAGGGTGGCGACACAAAGTGGATTCAACCCGCTCTTAGCTAAGATGCTCGAAATAAATTGCAATTTCTTTCTGGCACGTCTTGGCTCTTATTTCATTTAAGGAGACACAAAATATCCTCTCTTAATACAGTACTGTATGGTGCCGTGCACTTTCCTTCTGCCGGTGTGCGTATCTTTGGCATCGACGTGAATCAATAGGAAAATATAAATTCTAGATACTGAGATAAGTATCTTACGCTGTATTAGTTTTAACGTTTAGTACACATTTATCATAACAATTTAAACGACAAAACCAGATATACACGACTGTAGTACATATTTCAAATAAACGTAGTTTCAGGAAAGACTACACGTATGGCAATGAACAGTACAAATATTGCACATATAGTTTAAATATATCGATATAATTAACGGTTTTGAATTTGACAGAAACGTACGCAGGAAGGTGTTAATGGTGAAAAATATCAACAAAGATGTGTAAATAAAGTTACGAAGATGGTTTTGTCTGGGCCGAATTTATTATTCAAGAATTAAGTAACATTGCGTAAGGTCAATATTATAAAAAAAAATACCTGAAATATTTCTGTCCTATGACGTTTCCTAAAGAATGCAAATTTGCCTAAATTTGCCTTATAAAATAGAAATATCATAAAACTAGCCTTAAAATTCAGTCGAGCAATGATGACATTGTGTGTCAAAAATGTGTTGAATACATTCTAGATAACATGTAGTTATCTTTGTGACTTAAATATACTTGTTGGATAAACACTAAAATTATTTTTCAAGAAAACTTCAACTCAAATAAGATTTAAAAATATTACAATGAAGGAAGATAAGCAGCCTCGTCTATTCGTTCATTGTCTGCTGTTCCAGTGAGTAGCAGCTAGTGTCGGGGCTTGGGTATGCATAGAATAGTTGGTTCTAACATGCAGATAATTGAATCCGCGAAATTTTACTGCCCCTATTCATGGGGGGTGATTGTAATAAATAACAGAAAGTCTTAATTCTTTTTTGTATCCAGGCATCTAAAATGTTTCCGTGAAGGAAAACTTTTAGGCTAGAATTCTTAAACACTACGTTAAAATTTGAATAGGTAGGTCTTGAAAAACAGCCAAGACTTAAGACGTACACATTTTCCTAAACACGTTTTTCTTCACGGTTTGAGATGGTACCAGATAAATCACGCCCTTAATACCCTATTATTCGCACATAAATTTGCAAGTACCATTTAATTCAAAATGTAACTCCCCATTCTAATGAAAACAATATAGGTTATAAACATTTCTGCTAAGGTAGTCACCTACTCTGAAGCTTTTTACTGAAACGTAAGGCCGAAAACTTAAAAGTATGATAAGGGCGTTACTGGAACGCTCATTAGCTCCATCAACTGTACGCACAGTGACGGCCTCGGTAGCGTAGTCGGTTCGGCGCCGGTCTACGGTGCGAGAGGTCCTGGGTTCAGTGGCGTATCGTGGTCGCTTTTCAGGGACAAGCGGTATTAGATCCGACTATAAACTTCGGGCAGGTGACTTTAATATGCGCAAAGGAATGAACGAATAAGATTACTATCCTCCAATTACTGAGGTTGTGTGATTGGACAATTCCAACCTTGCCTCCCGCAAGCTGCTGGTTGGAGAGCGAACCTTCCTCTACAAGTCTAATGGTTCCACAGACAACTCAGAGTTGTGTTTAGTCATAGTCATTGCTAGAGAACTGAAAAATTCGCGTTTTCCTTCAGGCACAATCTACATTTCCAGCAACTAAAGGTCTGTATCACGTTCACAATTTGGCCGTTGATTTACTTGACACTTTCTTGAAGTAGCTGAGCCAATAATAAAACTAGCTGAATACAGGCCCATTTCACTGTATTAGCGAGCAGATAATAAACAGCTGCTGTCTGCATGATTTCACAAATAGTCTTGGAAACTAGCTTACAGGTCAGTGAACCCGCGAATTTTTCCGGTCTCTAGTCATTGCTTAGCGTCACTTACCTTGGAACACTTACAGGCTTCGCCACTGCCTGGGTTCGAATCCTGCCTTGGGTGTAATTGTTGTGTTGTCCCTTCCCCTCATTTCACCCTCACCGACTCTTAAGAACTCGTTGTTAAAGTGCCCTAAAACCCTTTCACCTCACCTCTAAGTACAAGGCACTGAAAAGGCGTGCACGATTGGTTTTTCAATGAGACTTAAAACGATGACCATAGCATTACAATGAACACGTCTATTTATCAAAGTCCAAAGTACGCCTGTGTAATGATTTCGTATGTATCCAGTAATTTTTTTTAATGTACCAGCTTGAAAAATATGCATGTTTTACGATTTTGGAAGGTTTTAATATACCACCGATGCCTTGTATGTTTTGGTAATACAATTACTCTTTCGCGCCGGATAGGGTCATCGTTTATTTTTGTGAATAAACGTATTGCAGAAGAGTTCATTAGTAAATTAATTCATCATGAAGTAAAGCAATTAACGTAGTCGTAATAATGTGCCTGAATTAAATTTTTTAGACATAGTGCACTGAGACTATTATTTTTAAACTACAATTTAATTACAAATTTGCGTTACATAACTTCTACCATTATATATTATTGATTTATTGTACATTGTAACAAATAAACCGGAATTAAGTAAATTAAAACAAATTTGGGCGAAATTTATTTTAATATATTTTGAAAATTTCTAAGAAGTCCCAATTTCTAAAACGTACTGAACTTATTGCATTTGATCAAGTAATTACTTACATCAAAACCTCCTGGTAATGCACTTCGCATATTAGATGAGCAACCCGGCTAAAAACGTATTTGCTATTCAGAAACGAAATAGTATTTCTGTGAGAAATGCTAAAGATGACAAAAAATTACATAAATTATTCCTTAACCGAAAATCGAGCTTCCTAGATAAAAACTGCAAACTGCTGAGAAAATCACATTATATCGTTTGAAGATAATAATATTCACGTGAAAATTGTCGAGGACTGCGTTATTTAGTGCTCAGGAAATACATTTCCTGAAATCCTAATATTTCACTACTTTTGAAATCGTGACACGTAATACTGAAGTGTGTGTGTGTGTGTAAGTGTGTGTATATATATATATATATATATATATATATATATATATATATATATATATATATATATATATATATATATATATATATATATATATATATATATATTAGTTTTCCTGGGCAAACCTGAGATCGAACCCGAACAACCTACACCTCACTGGGCTACTGGGTTGCTTAATATTAAGGGTTGTAATATGTTCTATGGGTGATGGAATGCACAAAATATAAAAATTTTTATAATCAATTATGTAATTATTTAAAATCACTTACAACTTACTACGTTATATTCTTGCTGCCATGAAACTTCGTTTCATATAAAATTAGGCGGGGTATGTTTTCTTTCTGTATATGAAGTACAATATCTGGCAAGCGAACGGCAAGGTACGCTGCATCGTTGCGCACTGCGGTGGTGTAAATTTGGTTGACGTCAAGGATAAATGAACAAATTTCTACTCCTAAAATAAGGGCTTGGTTAAGTCGCGTGTAATATCACTTTTAAGTTCTAAATATTATTTAAACCCTTATCAAAACGTTTAGTAAAATGTGAGTAGTGTATTAGAAGATGTAAATTGTTACGAATAATTAATTTCTTTGGTATTTTTACATTACAACATTCAAAATGACTGAAATTATTACTCAACGATCACATCCCCAATTAAAATTTTAGTTTTTTAATCATAACCAGAACTTACGGTGAACATGATTTAAGGTTCGTGTTGCGTCAACCAATCAGACTAATGTTGCATGCAAGAAAGCGTACGTGATGAAGGCCATAAATCACAACTTACACTTTGTGCCAGAATACTGTAACCCTTCTTTCGCTACTTAAAGACATTTCTTCAAAACAGAGGTATTTTTTCAAATTTATTCGCAGTGACAAGCTGATAGCAGCAGAGATTATGATAATCTATAATGCAAAAGAATTCCTCTGTAAGTCCTCTTAAAAAATGTGCAAAATTTGTTCAGACCGTCGGAAAGTTTACGGTTCCTCTATTACGAACTCAGCCCCGCTTTTTTAGAGTACTCCGTTTATTGTTGTAGATATTTCTCACTCGTCCCTTTGGTCTTACCTGAAAACGACTACTGTCAGAAGAAAACCAGAAAACGTCCGAGATAAATGAGGCAGAGTCGTGGAGAACTGTTCTGCCAAAACACGCTGTCAACATACCAGAACAGGAGTTGAAGGCAATAATTCCTAATACATTACCTAGAATCACCTTTTTACAAAACTTATAAAAAAACTCGTGTAATTGTCATCACTTCGTGCGAAGGCGAAGGATGAAACGTTTCAGCAGTTGCTAATTTGAACGGAACCAACATTCTCCAGAAAAAGAACTTCACACACATCATTGCCTACAACCAATAACTGATGAAAAAGTCAAACTGGATTGTTTACAGAGAAGCATTGGTTGTTAACTCATCTACAGCATCTGTAGCATTTCTAGCGAGGTTATTTTTTTATTTATTATTAAATACAATTCAATTTTTTCAGAAGACTATAAGGATTTCTTAAGCTGCAATTACTGCAGTTGCCTTTACTTTATAAGTTCAGTCAATAGAAAAAAAATATTGGCTACCAGAGAAACTAATTCATAGTAAAGTTTTTTTACTGGAATATGTTCTCTGAGGGTTTCAAAAATGTTCAAATAAGCGCCCCCCCCCCCCCCCCCCGTGAACCCAACTGGAACCAAAACCTGGGAAGGGGATAAAGTTGAAATAAAGGAGGGGGGCAATTTTCGAATTTTAATTGTTTCGGAGAAAAGTGAAATGTGAGGTATAATTTTGAACTGTTTTTATGGTGAATACTAATATAGAAGTAAATAAGTGACATAGTACTATTTTAATTAATTATTAATTCTGAAATTATAAATTATAAGGAAAAGGGCACTTAAGTTAATGTTATACATGAACTTTTTTACACTTCCGTCGAAAAAATATTTTAAAAATTATTAAATTCTCTCAAATTCGGAACTATACAGACTTTAGTAATATACGTAATTATTTCAACCTCTATTTTTGTTCTTTTCTTGACTACCCTGCATCAGTGAGGATTTTTTTAAATGTTTCATGAAAACTTTGCGTACGTTTAAGTTGTATATGACACATTCCATAGCTGACTGTGTGTAGCTCGACGGAATAATAAAAAATTAAAAAATAACAGTTTCCTGACTGTTAGAACTGTATATATATCTTATATATATATCTTCCCCGTATTTTTACTTAAGTATTTCCTTCAGAACTATGGGAGATGGCTTCTGCTTTACTACCTAAATTTGTAACAACTATTCTGAGGCATGTTGACAATCATCAGTACTTTACATGTAATTACAAATCTCAATGAATGGCTTTTCGCATGAAGAAATATTTGACACAAATTTTGTAAGACATTCACAATGATACCTTGCCTCTGCTGTAACGAAAACTAACACTGATAACACACGGTCCATAATCTTTCGTCCAAAGCTGTCATTGCGTTCGTCACGCTCTGGTAATAAATTATTTTTAGAATGTATTGTCATCACTCTACCGAGTTTTTGACGTTTTTCGTTTGGTGTTTTTAGTTTGATTTCCCGACACGACTCAACACAAAATAAGCGTCTTGTTCGAAAGTAGAATTCATCGGAACATGATCTTAATATTTTTACTGGAGAATTTTTAGGAACTTTTGGAGCTCTAATTTCCCCGGCCGCTCTAGCATGGTTTTTTGACATGCCGTATGAAATTTTAACTTATCTCGCGTCAGAAGATCTTTCCATTTATTATTATCATGTCTACTGCTCGAATTTAGAACCCCGGTTACACCTTTACCTCTCAGTGTTACTAATTCACCTCCATTTTCGATTTCTTCTTTCTCCACAGAGGCAACAAGACTCAATAGTTCCCATAATTCTATGTAAAGGTAACATACATAATATAATATATAAACAAGTAGATCTATACAGAACTAATCAGCCTACTTTCCTTTAGTGTATATTTTGATAACAGAAATGTTTGCTCAAGGGCAGTAGGGGGAGGAGTTATCCTAGGATTATAGAACACACAGAAAAGAATGCCAACGAAAGCAATATGATGAAAAACTAAAAAATTAGTAAACATACTGCAACATTTAAATTTTGTGTAG